>CAIGQV010018227.1:25395678-25407366 GCA_903798115.1 Danio jaintianensis | reverse complement strand
CGTCTCTGGTGAAACTAATTGTAGGAATGTGACTCAAGACGGGACAACCTAACAAAAACATAAAAACAACAGCAGAGCTCAACACGGAGGCGGCCATCTTCGTCGGCGCCATCTTTTAAAACATGACCTCTCTGGACAGAAATTTAAAATATGGACCAATCACTGGCTTTTTTAAATGTCTAATCATCTTGTTTAATCCCGCCCCTTTTCGCATGCTCAAACTCTAGTGTGACCGCAGCTTAAATAGTGTGTGTAATGTGCTGCAGCTGTGTCAGTGCAATGGTGTTCAGATTGGTAAACTGCTTCAAGCTTTGAGATGTAAAGCAAGATGGTAATATCCATAATACTGCATGTTGTAGCAGGGTTTTTGGTCAGTTATTTTTCAACTTTACCCGTATGATGGAGATCGCTTGGCGACACGGTGGCTCAGTGGTTAGCACAGTCGCCTCACAGCAAGAAGGTCGCTGGTTCGAGTCCCGGCTGGGCCAGTTGGTGTTTCTGTGTGGAGTTTGCATGTTCTCCCCGTGTTCATGTGGGTTTCCTCCGAGTGTTTCCCCCACAGTCCAAAGACATGCGGTACAGGTGAATTGAATAAACTAAATTGGCCATAGTGTGTGTGTGTGTGTGTGTGAATGAGTGTGTATGGGTGTTTCCCAGTACTGGGTTGTGGCTGGAAGTGCATCCGCTGCGTAAAACATATGCTGGAATAGTTGGCGGTTCATTCCGCTGTGGTGACCTCTAAAATAGAGACTAAGCCGAAAGAAAATGAATGAATGAATAGAGATCGATTCATTTTTAATTTTTTTTTTATTTTAGTCTTTCAGTGATGAAGAAAAAACACAAAACACATTCGATGACTTATGGTGCTGTCACATGATGAACGAACAACTCAAAAACCCGAAGACTCAAAAGGTGAACTAATAAGGGGTCTTTCAGCTCAGACTGTTCACTGAATGACTCGAACAAGACTTGTCAGAGGTGAGCTGAACTAATCATAGATTAAAGGAAATGCTATTGTCTCTTTATTATAGCATTATGCTGTAGTTCCGACTTGCTTGCAGTATGATCAACATTTGCACAAGTTGTAAATGTATTTGGGAAGCAAATCATAACATGTTAATGATATTTTGCCAAATTGAACAAAATGAATGAAATGACTCAAAAAAGATTCGTTCATTTTGCTGAATGAGAATCAAATTTGAGAGTCTGTAAAATGATCCGAACTATGTTGGTTTATAGAACAGCTGCCTGTGTACCCTACCTTGGGATATAATATGGTTCCGATGTTATCGCTGCAGAATCTCTAGTTTTTATTTTATTTTTTATTTTTGACCAAAAACGCCACATTTTTAAAAGCAATACGTTGCAGTGAATGTTCTTGGGTTACATATCCTAAAGTGAAAAATACCTTACTCCATCTCTTTTGAACAATACAATCATATTCCCCTGGGGGCTTTTATATGGTTGTAAAGGTATTGCTGCAGTAGCTCCAGGTGTTGTTTTAAAAATCTCTCTCTCTCCCTCTCTCTCTCTCTCTCTCTCTCTCTCTCTCTCTCTCTCTCTCTCTCAGTATGCTACAGTACAGTGTGTTCCGTTTGCAGTAATTACACCCATGAGATTGCTCAGTGAGATCACACACCTCTCGTTAGACTGTCCCTTTTACTCATTAGCACCGAAGCATGTGTGTATGAGAAAAATGATGAGGGTGTGTTTATGTGGGATGTGGATGACAGGCTCTCTGAATGCAAACATGATGAGTGATACACTCCAGTCTGCAGTGTGAGGAGGTCACGCTCTTTCAGCAACTGCCTCTTAGCTCTGTTCTCTTATGTCCATTGAGTCTCTGGAAAAGCGCAGTTCTTTATGCATTCAGTTATAGTGTAAGAAGAAAACTTTCTTTCTTCTCTCTTTTTTTTCATCATCTCTCACAATCCAAGGCCAATGGGCATGATTATGCATTATTCTGCCGTTAGCTTGCAAACAAAACACTTCACACCACAATTACAGCTTTCAGGGAAAAACAATAGTTCCACCTGTCATCGCCTCTGGCCAAGCTTTTAAAATACAAATGGGAAGAGAAACAGAAAAACTTTGTCCGCTTTATGATGTAGTTTATTCCTGAATTCAGTTGTTTAAGGAATTTTGTTTACACTATTGTTTAACAGATTAGGGACTGGTAGGTTTTATTTATTTATTGTTTTTATTTATTTATTGTTTAAATGTTTTTGAAAATGTCTTCTGCTCTCTGGGGCTGCATTTATTTGATCAAAAAATAGTACACAGTAAAAATAGTTTAGCAACATATCAGAAATATTGTGAAGTAATGTCATGTTTAAGGCAGGATGACGAATGAACAAACTAATAAACCTAAACAAATACAGAACCAAACAGAGCGTAGGTACTGTATTTTCATCAGCCATTACCTCAGGCTTAAGTTTTACTAGACGCATAGAAATAATTAGAAATTTTTGATTTATAACTTTAGAAGCAGTCAATATTGTTGTTGCAACTGTAATTTTTTTTTCTTTTTTACAGGATTCTTTGATGTAAATAAAGTTTAAAAGAACTGAATTGAATTGACATTAAAGGCACAATATGTAAGGTTCTTTTTTATTCAAATATCCAAACACCACTAGAACTGTGTTAGTTTGCTGGGTTATATACAAGCCCAGGCTCATTCTGAATACATATCACTATATACATTTCTGGAAAGCGCCAAATACATCCCGGGAGGTACGTTTTTTGCACTTTTTGTTTTTGCGAATCCACCAGGGGCCGCTATGTACGCTTTTTGAGATCTCAAATTTCTCTCGCGAGTGCCATCCGCGCCTGCTGTTCTCGTGTAAATTCACCAGAGGATGCTGTCGAATGACTGACTGACTGACTGACTGACTAACCGATCGACTGACCCACCCTCCTCCTTCCCTAAACCCAACCAATAGTGTTTTCAAAAGCACAGATTGACCCGCCCACCCACTTCCCTAAACCCAACCGACAGTTTTAAAAAAGCGATCCAGAGAAAGAAAAGTCCCCTGATTTTTACAACGTTTTCAGATTTACTTGTTTATTTTATTTTTTGGCTTCTGTTTTTGTCTTACCCACTTTCTGGAATCATTCTTCACCGGACTCGAACCCCGTCGTCGTGGTAATTTCCTCTCTGCATCTCAAGTCTGCCGACATACATGGTGAGCTACCAGACAAACTGGTAACAGCGGAAAAACCGTTCATACGGAGGCAAGCGGTCAGCTGGTAAGCGCGAAAAGCAATGGCATCATACACGTCCGTGGCATTCGTTTTAAAGACAAAATGCAGACATACATACTTCTGGCTACATAATTCGTGATCTCCAGAAATGTATATAGGGCTACGTTTTCAGAATGAGCCTATGCTGGTTATGTACTTGCATTATTCCAAATATTTAGAAGAATGTTTAAATCCAGAGAAATAAGACATTTTAAGTAGTGACGTGCACCATGTCCTGTCACCATGCTAATGATGCCATATACCATTGATTACTGGTTTGGTTTTATAGAAAACAGGGAAACACCAAATACAGTTTAATGTGTTGAGTGTTTTATTAGACTGCACATGGATTGGCTGTCCAGAGCTTAACCCAAATGAGAATCTTTTGGATGTGGTGGAGAAGACTTTATACAGCGGTTTGACTGTCCCATCATCAGTACTATGACAAAAAATTCATGCAACTCTGGATGGAAATAAAGTGTGGTGACAGAAGCACATTGAACCGATTTTATGTTGAATATGTACAATAATCAAAGATAAAGATAAAGGCGGTCCAAAAGGCGTTTTTTGTTTTGGATTGGCAATGTATATACTGTGTACAGACATGGACAAAATTGTTGGTAACTTTCCATTGTAAGAAAAACACACAGTGGTCACTGAAATAGCTAGAAACTGAAAAGCTTGATTACTGAAAATAAATCAGATATCACTTTCAAATTGAAAACAAAAAAAAAATGTAAATTACCTGGACAAAATGAAAAGGTACCAACAATTTTGTCCATGTCTCTATATATGCCCCAAACTCAAATAGTAGTTTACTGTATGTTGTTTATACTGTAAGTTAATAACAAATAATGTCCTGATTCAGGGAGGAAAAAAAAAAGATTATTTTCATTTTTGACAAGGGAGCTGTTTTGTGGACACCATTATACATTTTTCACCCAAGATTCCCTAATGAATCTTGAGTTCAAAAGAACGTTTTGCACAACATAACTACAACCCCAAATTAGAAAAATCTGGGACAGTATGGAAAACGCAAATAAAAAAGAAAGAAGTGATGTCTAAATTTACTTTGACATGTATTTCATTGCAGACAATATAACAAACATTATTTAATGTGTTCCTCATGATTTTTATTGTTTTTTTATTTTTTCAAAATAAACACGTATTCCAATTTTGGTTCTTGTAACACATTAAAAAAAAAAAAAAAAAAAAAGTTGGAACAGTAAAGCATTTACCACTTTGTAATGTTGCCATTCCTTTTCACAACACTTAAAAGACCTTTAGGGACTGAAGACACCAAGTGATGAAGTGTTTCAGGTGTAATTTTGTCCCATTCTTCATGCAAACAAGTCTTTAAGTGGGCAACAGTATGGGGTCTTCATTGTCACATTTTGCACTTAAAAATGCACCACACATTCTGTATTGAAGACAGGTCGAAACTGTAGGCAGGCCAGTCAATTACCTGTATCCTCTTCCTGCACAGCCAGGACTATGTAATGTATGCAGAATGTGGTTTTGCATTGTCTTGTTGAAATACGCATGGGTGTTCCTAGAAAAGAATGCAGCATATTATGCTCCAAAATCTTTATGTACTTTTCAGCATTAATGGTGCCATCACAGCAGTGCAAGTTACCTTTGCCAAGGGCACTAATGTGGTGATAACACTTATAGATGAATGACGATTCTTGATGCAGTGCCGCCTGAAGGATCGGAGATCACGGTTGCTCAGCCTAGGCTTGTGCCCTTGAAAGATGCGCCATCTTTCACTGAGGAACATGAAATATTTTGTGTTCATATTGTCTGCAATGAAATACAAGTCAAAGTAAATTTGGAAATCACTACTTTCTTTTTTTATTTGTGTTTTTCCATACTGTCCCAACTTTTTCTGATTTGGGGTTGTAGAAAAGGACTAAAAAATCTAATCTTTTGAATTGTAATGTATATATTTGGACTGAAAACAAATATAAACTTAATCTATACAAAATGTTTTCAAACTTAGGGCTCTATTTTAACAATCTAGGCGCAAATTCTAAAGAGCAGGGCGCAAAAGCATTAAGGGCGTATCCGAATCCACTTTTGCTATTTTAAGGACGGAAAAATACACTTTGCGCCACGGCGCTTGGTCTAACAGGGTTATGTTTATTCTCTTAATGAGTTAAGGCTGATTTATACTTCTGCATCAAGCGCACGCGTATGCTCTGGCGCAGCCTACGCGTGGTCGCATAGCCTTTGCCGTGGCCGCTGGCGTCGCTGATGCGCACCTCTCAAAAAATGTAACTACACATCGCAACAACGCATAGCGCAAGCTCTGTGATTGGTCGGCTTGGTAGCAGTGACGAGTGTGGGTGGAGGTGAGAGCTGCGCAAGCCCAATGGAGCAAGTGTTTACAAGTGTGGAGTCCCGTGAAGGAGCTCCAGATTGAAAGTGTTGTTTTGTGTTTACCTTATGATTAAAGTTGTTGCACGTCCGCCGATTCCCGCCTCAAAATGAGCGAGTTTGAGCCACTTGTACATTAAGGTTCAGAAAAAACAAAACATCAGCGAAGAAACTCGACACAGAGGAACATAAATACCTACTGCCAGCTAGCGTTTCAGAAGTGATATTGCAGAGCAACACAAACAGCGCGCAGAAGTATAAATGCACGACTACACGCAAGGCATGCGCCGTGGGTCATGCCGATCACACAACGCAGAAGTATAAACCAGGTTTTATGGGTGTGTTTTGGGCATAAACCAATGTCTCATCTCCCATTCCCTTTAAGAGTCAGTTGCGTTGCGCCATGGCGCATTTGCTATTTACATGGCAGACTTTGTAAGTGGAAAAACTGAATGCTTCACTAGCGAGAAAACAGTTAAACAGACCATCTGCAGCGCGAGGATAAAGAATGAGTAGTTTCAAAACTATTTCTAAATTCAGTTCTAATTTCCAGAAAACAAATAAATGAACAATAATAATGAAATGTGGTTTAAAAAACTGAGTTATATCCAAATACACATGCTATGCCCCATATGGTCCAAAACCTGACAGGTGGACAAATCTAAGCTTGTTTTAAATAAAACAAATATAAATATGCATATAATAAATAATAATACTAATAATAATAATAACATTATACAAAAGCAAGTTGTCGTGAATAAATTGAAAAAAGCCCCCTGAGATGAAGAAGGCATGGAGGCAGTGGTTTATATATTTATGTAGAAAATAATAATTTTTGTAATATTTTATTCCTTTAATTCTTTTTCATTCGTAAATATATTTGCATATTGCTGTACATCCTGCATGTTTTAAGCAATGTGTAAGAGAGGCGCACAACTGACTCGCCCTGCACTGGACTTCAGACCTGCTATCAGCTGGTCTACTGCGCAGTCTATTTTAGTTCCTCAAAATAGCAATGCGCCAACAATGCGCCTTAACACACCTCTTTTCTAGACCGGAACACCCATGAGTCCACAAAGTGGCACAAATGGATTTGCTATTTAAACAACGTGGCAGAAAATGGCAAAATTAAGGTTGTGCTGGTCTGAAAATAGCAACACGTCAAGGCAAACACGTCTTGTGCCTTATCGTGCCGGGTGTATGATAGGGCCCATAGTTTCGGTGCACCTCAAACTGCTCTGCATATAAACCAATCTACAGCCTGTAGGCAATTCCAGATAGCCAATCAGCTGTCACAGTGCAATTTTGCATGCATTTGACTTTTTTTTTGGTTTTGCTGTTGTCAGATTTACTCATGGTAGCCCCCAGAGATTCTATCAGTCTGTTTGTAATCATGTGGTGCTACACTGAATCTTGCCCAAGGAAGCCGTGACGCTAAGTTCCAGCATTCCTGATACATCTTGCCAAATGGCCTGACAAGCAAAATGCTTTTAGAAGAAACATGCATTGAATATTTCTGTTTGAATATAAGAGATTAAGACGTTGATTAACAGTAATCTTTTGATGTTGGCTACCTATTGTTTGCTCTCCAAAAATAAATGATTCACTCACAAAGCAGAAAAAAAACCTTTTAATATTTTGCTTCAAAGGAAGAATATAATCGTCAGTAATTTGACACTGTACTGGAAACCATGTGTTAACAATTAATATAATGTAATATGAAAGGCAATTTGTACAATAAATACACCCTCTGGACACCCTCAACCTACAAATTTTGATCAACATGAAATTATGATTTCATAGAAATAGAATTTAAGAACGTCAATGGAAAATCAAATTGTCCAGCATAATATAATTATTTTAACCATGCACAATTTGATCAGTGATATGATAAACACGCGAATTCCCTTGTGCTTGAATTATTACATTTTATGCATCAAAACATAACAAAACAAAAATATGTACAATAGAATTATAATACCACTGTGAACCACAAAGTGAACAAATATATGCAACTCAGTTGTGGTCAATTACAGTGGACTTTCATTTCTGGAATGTAAACATCATCAGTTACAATAATAATACCTGATATAATACATTCATTTTCTTTTCAGCTTAGTCCCTTTATTAATCTGGGGTCGCCACAGCGTAATGAACCGCCAAGTTATCCAGCATATGTTTTACGCAGCGGATGCCCTTCCAGCCGCAACCCATCACTGGGAAACACCCATACACTCTCATTCACACACATACACTACAGACAATTTAGCTCACCCAATTCACCTATACCGCATGTCTTTGGACTTGTGGGGGAAACCGGAGCACCTGGAGGAAACTCACGTCAACATAGGGAGAACATGCAAACTCCACACAGAAATGGCAACTGACCCAGCTGAGGCTCGAACCAGCAACCTTCTTGCTGTGAGGTGACAGCGCTACCCACTGTGCCACCCCCTGATATAATAATACTTGAATAAAAGTAAAACTCTTTGTGAGACATCCACTATCAGAGAGATTGTGCTTACAGAATCAAGAGTGAGTGAAAACCTGAGATGAAGAGAGAAATGGTCTCAGGGGGAGATAATGAAGTTATACAAGGTCAAGCAACCGGTAATTGGAAAAACGCCCAAGGGTATGTGTCGTCTGTCTTTAGAGGTCTTTCTGGCTGTAATAATGCTTTATACATTGTCCAATACTACAGTCTTCTTTTGAGTGCAGCAATGAAAACAAACTAGTTTTCATTACTACACGGAATTATACCTTTGTACTCTCTGACACTTGGGGTTACACACATTTCTTTCTAGTTTCACTAACAGACTCTCAGTCATTTACCCCGTTCCCAGCAAGGTTGCCATAGTGATTTGAAATAAGTGATTTGAAGTAAAACTGCATAATGTATTTCTCTAATGTATGGGATCTATCATGTAGCCCTGAGGCAAATGGTTGCTGTGAAATAAATAATATTGAATTGGTTAAGAATAAGATTTCTTCCCTAATAATAGTTTCTATAGCCTTCTGAATATATTTAATTGTACAAATACCTTCTTGGTCACACTAACATTATACATTTCTGATTTTTACATGCACATACCACACACAAGTATCACATTTAGTTTCTGGTTTTGTAAATACATAAATCAACCAATAAGCAAACATCATTTTAAATTTAATTTTAATTACATTTTTTTTCAGAAAAATTATAATTGTATTGCCATTTGTAGTTATAATAGTTATAGTGTTGGGTGCCATATGAGGACATCAAGACATTCATGTTAGACTAGCTCTTTTTCAATGCTTAATGAGGTGCCGAGGGTTTAAACATCTTAAACTCTGTTAGTCTGAGTGAAATGCTAATCTGTAGTTCGCTGAACTGAAGAAGAATATTTGCTTTTGCTGCAAGACAGTGAAATGCAGTCTCCATTCGCTGCTTTGCATCATTTTACATGGAGTGTGTTGTTCATGCATGTCCTAAGGCGCAGTGTTTATGTGTGTATAAATGGGTTAGGTGTTCACAGAGAGCTGTTGAGTGAGCGTCTCTCTGTCCTCCCACACTGCGGAGAGCTGAGAGAGAGATTCTGCTCGGCCTTCGCTCTTTTCCACCTCATTTTACATCACATCAGGGTCTAAATGCATGCTTTCCCACACGTACACACAAACAGAAATACAAAACCAAATCATTGTGCCTTGAGATTTTGGTTTGCTTGCATTACTGAAATGTTTTATGGTCAAATCTGAAGTGGTGAAACTGTAGCAAGTACAATTTATTCCTCTAGTGGGCAGTATAGAGTTTATTTATGCTCTTTTCCCATAAATGTTTTATTAAATCATAAACACCCTGATGATTTGTTTATAAGACTGGGAACAGATTAGTGCTGTGGAAATATAGCCAGCAAAAGGCTAATTGGTTTCAACTGTTTTAGCCTCATTTGTGTTAAGATTAGATTCTCATTTGATGTTTTCAAGACCTAGTCCAATCATTTAAAAACAGTAATAAAAAGCACTTGCTCTGCATGCTGTAAAATCATCATGATCAATACTTCCCAATATTATCCACAATAATCTGCTGTTTATTCAGCCAGTAATTGGACACACAGTATACCCACTGATCCCTGTAGATTTGTGAATGCAGAAAAGTCAATAGTGCTTCAGCTTTTTGGATTACAGCAGGAGTTTTTTTTTTATTATTATTCAAGCTTCAAAATATACTCAGTAATCTCATTAGTTTAGTCAAGCAGTGAGGTATGGGTGTCTGGAAATAAACAGGCTTTCGGACATCAGGGACAGATGGCATCCAGGGTTATGTAATGTGTCCCTCTAAGGTTTTTTTGCGAATTGTCATGCGTATATTGACATACAGTTAGTCAATATGTCATTGTGTCGGTGCTACAAAACAACTGCAACAGTGATTTGATCCATCAAAGCTGATTTATAAGTGTATACATTCACTTTTCCTAAATTCACATGAAAGAAGGAAGGTTATCTGTTGTTGTCAATTCAGACTCGTGCCATGTTCGGATTCATTGAATGTGTCTTTGAATGGTTTATCCTTACTGTATGGCTTGTAACAACCTTGAGAAAAAGACTGACTTAATAAATATTGACTTCTTAAACATGAGATCAATGTGACCACGACTAAGGATGTTAGTAAAAATAAATTTGCCATCATTTACCATTGACATTACCATAATTTGTTTAATATATATATATTTCTACAACAGTTCTGTCTGGTTCTTGAATCTGATTGGCTGATAGCTGTGCAATATTTTGCCAGTAACAGCACTCGACCAGCCCCTTCACCCTTGTGTATTACTCCGCCCACATACGGCGACAAGCTGAGGACACTCTACAGTTTGACAAATATTACTGCTGTTGGGCAGCATAAAGTACTTTTGAGGCTTTTTTAGTCGAGAATGTAGTTGTTTAGATTGCAACTATGCAGTTTATTTATAAGGATAGTGCCTATTTTAAAATATTTATAGTTTCTGAGAGGCAGCGCGTCGGCGGCCATTAGCTTGCCATACAGAGCAGACCAAAGACAGTTGACGTTGTCTATCCACAAGATGGCGACAGGACTCCATAATAAGCCCTTAGAAGATTAAATCAGTGTAATTTCTAACTACAGCTGGTCAAATCATTATTAAACTGGTAAGTGATATTCTAAGTCGATCTCTCTCTTTTGTATGTTGTACTGCTGTATTTATACCATATAACTGTAGTGTATTAAGTGTGAGATGGGACTCGCATATCAGTAATGTGTGTTGTGTTGGCAGAAAGAAAAAGAAATGCCCGCATGTGTTTAGCGTTTTCCCTTATCGCAAACACAAGAGCAATTTGGTAGTGATTGCGCTGCTTTTTTCGGGGTTAATTATTGTGATATCCCGATTACAACAGAGAAATACTGTAGACTGTAATAGACTAATACTGTAAGGAGATATCTCTGTAGACGGATGGCATTTCATGTCACGTTCAGCCTTATAATCTTAAAATGTCAGCAAAATCACCTGTTTTGTCTTCACTTTAGATATTACGCTAGAGAATCATTCAAACACTACCTCTAAAGTGACGTTGGTGAATCAGTAACGGCTTCTGCTGTTCTGACATCCGCTGCAGATGTGAATGAATGGCGGAAGAAAGTAGTTCCTAATACAAAAGGGTTTTTAGACTCTCCGTGGTTGATTTTTTTTTTTATATACACGATTGTGCCGTCAAACTGTTGTATAAACGCAATATCACACTCGTAACAGTGCGATATGGCTGTATATCAGCACTGGTGGGACGCTAAGGCACTCGGCCTGCTGCCTCCCATGCACGCCAGTGCTGATATACAGCCATATCGCACTGCTACTCGTGTGATATTGCTCATATATATATATATACAGTCGTGGCCAAAAGTTTTGAGAATGACACAAATATTAGTTTTCACAAAGTTTGCTGCTAAACTGCTTTTAGATCTTTGTTTCAGTTGTTTCTGTGATGTACTGAAATATAATTACAAGCACTTCATACGTTTCAAAGGCTTTTCAAGAGTTCGCACTTAGATATTGTTTGATAATAATAGCAGGTTTG
>CAIGQV010018227.1:25367897-25384391 GCA_903798115.1 Danio jaintianensis | reverse complement strand
CACTGGGAAACATCCATACACACTCATTCACACACATACACTACGAACAATTTAGCTTTCCCAATTCACCTATACCACATGTCTTTGGACTTGTGGGGGAAACCGGAGCATATATATATTTCATGAATGCATGCTTATGACAACTGTCATTAAGTGTCATTCGCTCAGCTGTGAAAGATGACATTGATGACAATGTTTGAGATGTCTGTCATGACAAGTTGACATTACCAAGACAAGTCATAAACATAATTGCCGTAATCATGATAGTCATGAGCCCATTATAACTGTGGCATGAGTTTTATAACACCATCATTAATATTTTTCTACTGTGTACCAACTACTGTGGTACAAATTGAATTTGTCATTAAAATGTCATTAAAAGGTCATTAAATATTAATGACGCTGTTATATAAATTGTGTATTAGTATTATTGACACATTTAAAGAGAAATTTTAATAAATTTTTCAATTTGTTCTACTAAAAGAAATTATGTATTTGAGGAAACGATAATGAACAAAAAGTATTATCGACCCCAAACTTTTAAAAGGTTTTATATACAGCAGGTAACATTTGAAGTTTTTTTAAATTGTCCTAAGACAAGATTGGGTGTTGTTTAATAGTTTTAGGACAACTTTGATAAAAGGTTTTGAACCACTGCAAATGCTGACTACTGTATTTTGTCATTATTTTGAACAGTCAATCTACTGGTTTATCATTTGAAAACTGTTACACCTTCAAGCATTGATAACAATTATTCAAACTCTTTCTTAAATGACATAAATTCCACTTTGTATTATAGTTTTATGCAATGACGTTTTTTATTATGGTTTCAAATTCTTGGAATCACTGCATATTTGTCAAACTGTAAACATTGTTAACCCTCCATAAAAAATTACCATGGCAAATAAATGGATATTTCTCACTTCCCCCCTTTAAATTTCTTGTACATATTTCCCATGAGTCAGTTTTCTGAACATGCATTTTCAACCAATCAGATTATATTCTCCAGTCTTTTCCCCTTGTTACATTACACCAGAAGTCAAACAGTCAGTCCTGTGGGGTCAGAAACAGGATAGAGGGATCTCGTCATGCTGCGCTGCCATGTCTCTCATGCAGTAACTTAAGGCTGCGTCTATTGCCTTCCATGGTGATTATCATTGCATTACAGGTACTGATGCAGAACAAACGCTATTGTACTATTGTAGAACGTCTTTCAAGGGTTGGTAGAGAATCACAGCCCCTACATAACTCAAAAGGAGTCATCAATTACACACACAAATACTGAAGAAGGATTTATAGCGTGGAATGGTCTGCTGTGCCATTTCATGATGGTTGCAAGTACTGTATGTTTTTTGAATGCAGTGGTAAACACCATAGTGTGACTTATGTGTAATTTTGTCCTTGTATCACACTGGAATTCTCTGAATGTCTCAAGAATACTCACAGCAAAGATCTTCATTATTCTTCATTTTAATTTGTATACCCGAACACATGTATACTGTGCTGTTAGCCAGTGGTGTAAAGCAACCAATTACAAATACCTAAATTGCTGTAATTGAGAAGATTTTGTCAGGAACTGTACTTTACTAAGTAGTTCTAAAACATATGTATTTTTCTTTTACTTGAGTACATTTTAGTGCTGTATCTGTACTTTTACCACGCTATTCCCCTTCAATCTGCAGTGAGTAATATATGATTATTGGCTAAGTAGAATAATCAGTCTTGTGATTTTCGTCCAGTCAAATCATGCATAGAAAAGTCACATAAGAGATTTCAAGACACAGATGCTTTAAAAAAAAACACAAACATGTACAGTGTAGGAGCATTAAGTGTCCAAGAAGACACAAAATCATTACATGCCATGACTGAGAGACTTTGATTGTCTAATGATTGTCATTAATAAGAAGATGAAGGATGACTTGTATGATGACTGAAATCACAAAATGGCCTTAAACAATAACTTAATGTATTACAGAATGTTATCACCAACAGTTGGACACTAGTAGTTTGTTTGTCAGGGTTCAATGTGTATGTATAACCTACAGTAAGTGTTAACCCCTTGGGTTACACAGATTTCATTAAACGTACACACACCAACTTGCTTTCTGTTGGCTTATTATAGATGCATATAATTGAATGTAATTTGTCCTCACATTAAGTGAATCTCACGCCTTATATGTATTGTTCATGAATGGCAAATAATTTGACTTAGAGTTAGAAACTCTCTTAAAAAATAAATAGTGCTGAGGTAAGCTTCATTTTTAATTTGCAGGGTGCACTGAAAAAAACAAAACAATTCATTGAATTTACTACAATTTTTAAGGTAAGTGGTTGCAAACAATTTATATGGGCTGAATTTAAACAAACAAATTAAAATGAACATTACTACATTTAATTTGTTGTTTAAATTCAGCCCATATAAATTGTTTGTAAAATTGTTTGCAAAAAAATATAGCAAATCCAATTAATTGTTTTTCATCCTAAATGCAATATTTTAGTGTATTAGGTGGAATACTTTTCACAGTGTAATACTCACTACTCTCTACTCTTGAGTACTTTAAGAAGGGCTACTTTTTCACTATTAATTACAACACATACTTTTATTCTACTTGCACTCAATGTATGATTTTTTTGTACTTATTCCAGCCTGTGCTGTTAGAAGATGTCGACACCACCCATAACAATGCCAACAGTGGCACTCAGATGAATATCTAAATATAAGTGAGAAAATAGCAGATAAACAATTCTTTGCACAGTCTCTGTAATTCACCCTTCATGTCAAGCCACATCATTAAGGACTTTATAAAGTACTTTTATTTGAGCAAAAATGAACACTGGCCAGGGGTCATTGTGTACTTACTATCAGGTCAAATTTACCCAGGCACATGACCACAGTTTGATATGGCTTAAAACATATTATGTCACTGTATTGAATGCCACAGTTTTCACAAAGTTATGTCTAGTGTCATGAAATGGTTATTTTAAATCTCCTTTTCTTTTCTTTAAGCAGTTTTCAACAATAGGGGGTTGTAAATAGCACAATTTTAGTAAAAGACAATGATTGGGAGACTTATTTGTATATGTTTTGTGTCTGAATTTTGATTAGAATTACACTTCAGTTTATGCTATAAAGCAGCTCTGCAAAGGGTATCGTTTTACTTACTCATGTCTGACAAAACCAGAAAAGATTTGAAAATGACAGAAGTCAGAGACACCTACCTATTATGTAAACACCATGGACCAGCGGCAGTTCAATTATTTACCAGTTGAAGTGAACCTGTCAGGAAACTTTGCATTGGAAAACTGTTTTAAACTACTAAAATAAATCGCAAACAATCCTTGTTTTAGGCTGATTTTGTGTGAAATGTCTTCAAACTAGTTTCTTCTTTGATTTCGCTTGAGGAATATAAGTGCCTTAATGCTGCTAGCCAGTGCTCATATGTGAGTGCCAAAACGTTTTTCTGAGTGCAGTATGTCCCAAAAAACCATTTGAAGGAAGAAGAAAAAAAAAACTGGGACAACATTGAGGTCATTGGCCTGTGCAGTAATTGTTCTGTGATTCGTGGGGGCAGCAAAAATTGGATTTCAGAAATTAAATGTGCTGTGATGCTGCTTGTTCACGTTAAGTTTTTGTCCGTTATCCCACTTAGTCATGAGGAAGAGCAAGAGGGCGAGAAACCGAGATGCAATTTGAAGCTTAGTTGACTATTACAGAGCAATAAAACAGATGCAATAGCTTCTACTGAGAAGAAAAAAATGAGCCTTTTGTGGAAACAATTTCATGGAAACATATTCCACTGGATGTGGTTTCCATAGACACCACAGAGTACCGTGTTTCAAGACACACTGTAATCTCATAGAGCTTCCTGGTTTAATGAGCAACTTTGCCAAATGGCATCAGTCATAAAATATTTACTGCTCAATTGATCAGTATTGATTCAAGTCTCACAGTTAAAGTTTAAAGATCTAAGAATGAGCGTGTGAAATCCATGCTGCTCATATTGATCAGAAATTCAGTGCTTCTGGTGATAAGAGGTGCAAGAAGCCGGAAGATTTGGGTGTAGAGCATGTTGACAGGTAATACTTTGAGTAGAAAAAGAGGGATTTTCAGTTTTGTTTTGTTTTTTCATTGAATCTGATTACCTAAAATTTGGTAAAAGTAATATTCAGCTTCACAGAGACAAATTTTTCTCAGAGAACTTTATGTAAAGCTGAGAATACTATACAAGCCAAGGGAGTCATAAATTAGAGTAATTCCAGATCAGGAGCTTCAATTAGCACTGTATCAGTCGATCTGAGGTCAATTGATTTGTAATTGATTCAAATGGGGTCAGAGTAGTGTCATCCAACAGTAGCTAAAGTAGCTAATATACAATCATTTTAACAGACCCATTATATATATATATATATATATATATATATATATATATATATATATATAAAGGGACTAAGCCGAAAATAAAATAAATGAATGAATATATATATAGGAATTGGACAATGAAACAAAAAAAAAACTGGCCAATTTAGTGTTGGAGGTCTCATGGCTAAATTTGACCAGCCTGGTGGCCAATCTTGATTGCAGAATCCACCAGTAAAGCTGCGGTCACACTGGACTTTTCTCCCCATAGACTTCCATTCATAATCACACGAATGCGTCAGACCGGAAATGCAAGCTTGTGCGACAAGTTTCGCAGTTTGCTGCGTTGCAAAGTTCAAGCTTGGTGAACTCGGTGACTCTTGGTGAAATTGCATTATGTGACTGCGTGAGACCAATCGAGGATCAAAACATGACCTCTCTGGACAGAAATGTAAAATATGACCAATCGCTCGCTTTTTAAAATGTCTAATCATCCCGCCCCTTTTCGCAGCGCCGTACGACAGAATTTTGCATGCTCAAACTCTAGTGTGACCGCAACTTAAGAGCAGAGTGTGGTTTAATTAGCAGAGTAATAGCACAGCTTTGCTTAAAATATTGCAATGCACACAATATTATGGGTGACATATCAGAGTTCAAAAGAGGACAAATTGTTGGTGCGCATCTGTGAGCAAGACAGCAAATCTTTGTGATATATCAAGAGCCACGGTATCAAGGGTAATGTCAGCATACCACCAAGAAGGGTGAACCACATCCAACAGGAGTAACTGTGGACTTATAAGAAAGCTGTCTGAAAGGGATGTCCAGGTGCTAACCCAGGTTGTATCCAAAAAACATAAAACCACAGCTGCCCAGCTCACTGTAGATTTAAATGTGCACCTCAACTCTTCTGTTTCCACTAAAACTGTTTGTTGGGAGGTCCACAGGGATGTACTCTCAGTCCTGGTTTGTGGCAGGAAGGGCATCCACTGTGTTAAACAAATGCAAGAGAAATTGGCAGTTCATTCTGATGTGGCAACCCCTGATAAAACAGGGAATAAGCTGAATGAAAGTAAGTTAGTGAGTGAGTGATAATTAACAATTTAACAAAGCACTTCACCTTTAAAAGGCTTGGATATAATTTTAATCGCTTCACTGATCACTGATGTAATAGGCTATAACAGATCTTTTAACAGCTTTCAATTGAGCATTTGTTGTTTGTAGGCAAAAAGAGTGTTGAGCACTTGTGTGCACAGGTGCACGAAACATTGTGCTTGGTCTGTGCCACAGACATTACACTCTACAGAAGCGGAGAGAGAGCGTGATAAGCTGGAAAAGAAAGAGAGCAAGGTAGATAAAGGGAGAGCGAGAGAGAGAGAGCGCGCTTTAAACAGACGTGGACGGTTGCCTGCTGCTCATTCCCCCAGAGCTGTAGCGCAGATGAAGCATCACTGCTGATCTCACCAAAAAACAGACCTAAAGAGAGCAGAGAGTCAACAGAGAAAGAAAAAAAAGCAGGGCAGAAGCTCATTAGTAACAAATGATCATCAGCTGGAGGAAGTGAGTGCATGCGTGTGTGTGTGTGTGTGTGCGCTTGAGACAGTGGAAGACCTCAGAAGAGAGAAGTGTCAGCAGAGCTGTGGATTTATGCTGTCCAGCCTTGACGTCCATCCCTCCCTCCTCCTCTTCTCCTCCTTCTCTCCTTCCCCCTTCAGCAGGCGGGCTTTTTGTGGCTGACCATGCGAGGATCCTCTCAGTGCTGCGGGAATCTCCTCTCCTCCTCCTCCTCTGGATAGTTCTGCAGCTCTCGTTCTGTGGCTCATTGACCCCGGTGCAGTTTTGACAGTTGACTTTTCCCAAGGGAACGGCTTGGACAAGGAGCAACACAACTTTCGGACTGTGTAGACGGTCTCCTTTTTCTTTGCGCTTAATAATTGATGCTGTTCCTCTGCTGCTGCTTCGAAGGTATCCACAGGACAGGATCAAGGCGGAAAGTTGGGACTGTGACCCCCACATGATCCCTCAGTGTGTCCTCTTTGTGTTGTACACTGCATTTCCTTCATCCTCCTAATTCAGAATGCAGGTTTCAATTGCTTGCACGGATCACAATCTGAAGGGTCGGAATGGGGATCACGGAAAAACGAATGCCACCAGTCCCAATGTGGTGAACGCGGCTCGGGCAAAGTTCCGCACAGTTGCCATCATCGCTCGGAGCTTTGGCTCTTTTACCCCACGCCATCACATCTCCCTTAAAGAGTCCACTGGCAAGCTCACCGGCATGAAGTACCGGTACGTCTCTCTCTTCTTTCTTAATCACTTTCCCTCTTTTCCATTTCTTCCTTTCACATATTTCCCCTCACCTGTGGCTCTTTTTTTTGCTGGAGGGGTTTGGATCTTCTCAAACTATTTGGATTGGCTTTAAGAAGATCAGTAGTGAATGTGTAAAGGTTTACTATGATGTTTTGGTTAAATTGTGGTGATTCAGAAGATATACCTGTCATTGTCCAGTACATACAAGATTTTCCTGCTCTTAGATCAGTTTGAGTTTGACCCTTTCTTGATCTCCTTGCTCTGTCCCATCTTCCATGTTAACCTTCTAAGTAACTCAGAGCAAACAAACCACAATGGTTTGCTGTTACATATTTACACTTTAGGAATCACAGTTCTCAGAATGACACTTCATTATGTGCAGAGAATATCCAGAATATTGATTAATTTGAGCGTTTGTTTTCCCTCTTTTTCTTGATGTAGTTTCAGTTTGTGTTGTTGCATGATTTGATGCAAGATTTTCAGGGTATTTTCCACCTACTCTTCTCCACATGTTCTGGTTTCTGGTGGGATGTGCTGTGCCCATGTGAGAGTATGTGCAGGTGCCTGTGGTTTCTGAGTGTAATTGCTGCATAAACGTTTCAGAATGCAAATGTTCAGTGAACCACATCAGTGTCTTTCAGCTGATTCCCTGAATCAGCACATCACACACGGAACCTTAAACTGGTGGTCACACTAAGCTCTGAATATACAGAATCACTTCAGATAACATAAAGACGGTTGTTTCTAGGGTTCTAGGGCTTATATTCCTAATGAATAAAATCTCCCTCACATGTTACTTTTGCTTTTTAGATCTATTGGCCTGTTCTCAGAAAAAAAGCACAGAAACTGCATCAAAGTATATTTTATTTTGTATGCTTACTTTTATGTGCATACAGTATAAATTATCAGCTTTTCTAAGTACTGTTGCTGTACTTGTTAAGGACACATGATTTTTTGTACCAAAAATAAAATGTACTGTTTGTGCATATTGTTCTGATAATTAAATTTGTGTCAAGTGCATGGTACATGGACCCTTGTGTACAGAAGTAGTGTACTTTAGTAGTAAAACAGAAGTATACTTTGGGCTTAAAGATATTATTACTACTTTAATACTATTGCATATTACTACTCTCCAGGTACCAATACACGAGTTTTAGGAGTAAATAAGGTACAAAGCTGTCCCTTTATTGCAGTAGTTGAGACTCTAACGGTGCAATTGTTATAACTTTTTCATCGATCAATCTTTATTTCTTACAGTTAATGTGAATTCACAGATCAGAGTTCACTAGACACACATTCATATGCATGTATACAAATGAATGGGACTTTTCAAGTGAAACAGGATGCAGAAAGAGTTTGAATGTGGCATATATGGCTTGATTTTATCCATTGGAAATTGATTTGTAATGTGAGAAGGGACAAGAGGGGCGTCACGGTGGCGCAGTGGGTAGAACGATCACCTCACAGCAAGAAAGTCACTGCTGGTTTGAGCCTCAGCTGGGTCAGTTGGCATTTCTGTGTGGAGTTTGCATGTTCTCCCCGTGTTCGCGTGGGTTTTCTCCGGGTGCTCCGGTTTCCCCCACAGTCCAAAGACATGCGTTATAGGTGAATTGAATAAGCTAAATTGTCTGTAGTGTATGTGTGTGAAAGAGTGTGTATGGGTGTTTCCCAGTGTTGGGTTGCGGCTGGAAGGGCATCCGCTGCATAAAACATATGCTGTATAAGTTGGTGGTTCATTCCGGTGTGGCAACCCCTGATTAATAAAGGGACTAAAGAAAATGAATGAATGAATGAAGTGATAAGATGATGGATGGAACAGGATTTATGCGAGGAAATTGGGTGAACTAATTGGACTTTAGGCAAGTTATTACATTTTTTTCCCAGGATAAAATCTATATTGCCTTTCAGAAAGAAGAAAAACCCCAATATGAGTATTTTTGAATGCCCAAATACACATAATTACTTTGGTTGTTGTTGTTTGTGAGTACAATTGTCAGTAATGACTAATGAGTAAGAACAAGTGCGTATGTGCGTTTGTGTGTGTGTGGTGAGTTTAGTGATGTGTATCTGACCATGCAGGCTGTAATGGCTTCTCATTTTGCTCTTTGTTTTGATCCTCTGCAATAGCTCCCCTGTGATTTCTAACTTCAGACTAGCCCTGTAATTTCTAGAGATGAATATTTTGGCTACTCGAGTACTGTATAGATAAATCTAATTTCTTTAGGGATTGAGAATCCATCTGTGCCATTTTTATTCTGTGTATGCATCTTGGTGTTTTTAAAGATGTCAACCCAAGATTTCAAACCCTTGTCTTCCAGGTTGAAAATAGTTCTTTTAGAAAGAAAGAACTGCTCTCCGTACCCCTGTGTACTCTTCCATTTGGTTATGCACCATGTAGCTGTTTGAAAGGAAGAACATGTCCTGTGTGTTGCCCTCTAATCCTGTCCAGACAGAGCGTTGAGTTGTTCCTCCTCTGAAATGAAAGTCACAGTGTAACGCAAAGTGCTTGTTGATAAATCAAACTGTAAGGTACCACGTAAAAAAATTGAAATTATTTTATTCTTTTTATTCTTCTTTTTAACTTCTTTTTAATTTGCTGTCACTATAAATTATATAAAATTAATAAATTATACTCAACTATCCATTGTAACAACAGTGTTATATTAGTATTCTAGTATTTATTTTGAATGATTTATATTATTATTATTATTTGTTTGCTGTTGTTGTTTTTAGCTTTCGTTTTAAGTTTAGCTTTCATTTAAGATTTTCATTTGGTCATTTTTTCTGTTTAACTTGAACATATTTTGTTTCATTTGACTGGCAAACTAAAATTAGAAAAATAAAAGTCAATTCATGTTTTTCATTTTTTGTATCACTTTATTTTTGGTCCTTTTAATACATTATGTTCACTATAAGCTACATTGCAACTACATGTCAACTAGCAGTGTTTAGAGTATTAGTAGACTGTCTTTAATATCTGTTGACACCAACAGACATTCTCCTGACTAAAGAAACTTTTCAAGTGAAAGTCAGCTTACACTAACCCCAACTCTAATGACAATTGGTTGACATGTACTGTAACTTATAATGAACAACATGTGTTAAATGGGCCATCAAAATAATATGTAACCATTTTTTTGTTTTATTTCTTTCAGTTTTATTCATTCATTCATTCATTTTCTTTTCGGCTTAGTCCCTTTATTAATCTGGGGTCGCCACAGCGGAATGAACCGCCAACTTATCCAGCATATGTTTTACGCAGCGGATGCCCTTCCAGCTGCAACCCATCACTGGGAAACATCCATACACACTCATTCACATACATACACTACAGACAATTTAGCTTACCCAATTCACCTATACTGCATGTCTTTGGACTTGTGGGGGAAACCGGAGCACCCGGAGGAAACCCACGCGAACACATGCAAACTCCACACAGAAACGCCAACTGACCCAGCCGAGGCTCGAACCACCGACCTTCTTGCTGTGAGGCGAACGTGCTACCCACTGCGCCACCGTGCAGCTCTTTCAGTTTTAGTTAACATTAACATGTCAATAGACAGATTTATCCATAATATTAACAAACAGTTTTATTTACAAATATCCATGCAGGGAACAGGTATCCGAACAGGTATCAAACAAACAACATAAGGAGTACCAGACAAGGAGTGAACGGAACAGAGGAACTTACATATACTGATAATGACCAAAACTACATGTAGGTGTAACTGATGATATAATAACTAAGAGACAAACAGAACAAATGAAACTAGGTCAAACTGAGAACAGAACAAACAGTATGTGACATAACAACACTGATGCACAGATTTGAAACTTCATTATTAAACCAGTATCACCACAGGAACTGCTTCATCATTTGTATCACTCCGTCTGCAGCATTTCTCACAACGAATGTCATAATGGATGGTAATGTTGTTTAGACTTTAAATATGAGGTAGTGCTTATTTGAAAATGCACTTTACCAATTTCAGATGTATGAACTCCAGGGCATTAGACACTGTTCAGCGTTCATGAACCCACTGAGAACAGCCTTACTGTGGCCAGTTTCTATGGAATCTGCTGCTGGCTCTGATGTACAGTTCTGCACAAACATGACCGGCCACTTGTAGACTTGCTTGTTTTAGGTATTTATGGTATAATGGCAATACAGAATACCATTAATACCATATAGAGCCAAATTCTATATATTCTGATTGATAGAAACAAATTCTTTGATTTTAAAATTGTTTTTAAAAAAAAAAACACTACAAACATTTCAACCTTACTATGTATCATAAAGTAACATCATCATGTATTGTATTTTATACAACAGTTCTGTCTGGTTCTTGAATCTGATTGGCTGATAGCCGTGAGATATTTTGCCAGTAACAACACTCGACCCGCCTCTTCACTCTTCACCCTTGTGTATTACTCTGCCCACATACCCCGACAAGCTGAGGACACTCTACAGTTTGACAAATATTACTGCTGTTGGGCAACATAAAGTACTTTTGAGGCTTTTTTGCAGTTTATTTATAAGGATAGTGCCTATTTTAAAATATTTATAATTTCTGAGAGGCAGCGCGTCGGCGGCCATTAGTCTGCCATACTGAGTAGAGCAAAGATGGTTGACGTTGTCTATCCACAAGATGGCGACAGGACCGCATAATAAGCCCTTAGAAGACTAAAACAGTGTAATTTCTAACTACAGCTGATCAAATCATTATTAAACTGGTAAGTAATATTCTAAGTCGATCTCTCTCATTTTTGTATGTTGTAGTGCTGTATTTATATCATATAACTGTAGTGTATTGAATGTGAGATGGGACTTACGCTAGAGAATCATTCAAATACTAGCTCTAAAGTGACGTTGGTGAATCAGTAACGGCTTCTGCTGTTCTGACGTCAGCTGCAGATGTGAATGAATGGCGGAAGAAAGTAGTTCCTAATACAAAAGGGTTTTTAGACTCTCTGTGTTTGATTTTTTTTTTTTATATACACGATTGTGCCATCGAACTGTTGTATAAACGCAATATCACACTCGTAGCAGAGTGATATGGCTGTATATCAGCACTGGTGGGACACTAAGGCACTTGGCCTACGGCCTCGTTCCAACGCACACCTCCCACCAGTGCTGATATACAGCCATATCGCACTGCAACTTGTGTGATATTGCTCATGTATAGTAACATAACCTAAAGCAATGTAACATTTTGTTTCTTTATTGCCATGTCAGCTATAAGTTATCTTCGTTCAATTAATTTTTATTTCTATAGCACTTTTTACAATGCAGATTGTGTCAAAGCAGTTTTACATAGATGAAGAATAGAAAATAAAAAGCTATAGACCATTTCAATGTGGTGATGTCATTGGCCCATGAACATTTCCTGCTTGCTATCAAACTAATTTATACCTGTAATAAGAGGCAATTCAATCATAACGTAATGTTAAAACAGTTATCATAACATTATTTATCAATATGTGGCTCTTTTTGGATTCTCGGAAGTTGTAGAAATTAAAAATGTAAAACAGGAAATACGTTGGGACCATTGTTATTGTTTACATCCATCAAAATGGTCTATACTATTTCAATTTGTGGAACATTCCAGCAATTCAGACAGGGATGAGAATAGTGTAGAATGCTGGTGTAGTTCTAGTTAAATTAAAACTGCTTTAATTCAGTTTAGTATAAGAGTCACTGCTGAAACCATGCTAAAAAAACTTTTTATAAACATTTTTATAACATTTATAAAAATAATTCAAATGTAATAAATTCAATAAACATTTAAACAGACCAACAAACAATGACAAGTTGCTTTACATTAGAATTTTTATACTAATATAGGATAAAAATTCTGAACATTTTCTTTTCAAAATTTTGCTCAGCAATTCTTTAAATGAGTTCACTTAATAAAATCCTTCTACAAACATTCAAAGCACGACAGTCCAATACAATTGGTTTCCATTACAATGTGCCATATGAAAAATAGAGATGTTCTTATGATTACATGTCATTTACTTATTACAGTTTTAAAAAGTAATAATTTTAAAAGTTCTATATTATAAGTTCATATTATATGTTCCATATTAAATATCCAGCTACACATTATACTTATATTTGTACAATAATCCACATTTTGCACCTCTTAATGGTTGTTTCTCCATTCTGTGGAGGCCTGTTAACACCAGTTCGTATCCTGGCTCCTGATCAACGTTCAGTAAAAACTACATCTCCACTTTTCATATCAAATGTTGATCTTTTCTACTATAATCGAGCAGTAGTGAATGAACACTTATCCCTCTCTCCGTCCTTTCTTTCTTTCTCTCTCTGTCTGCTTTGATAGGGATCTCTGTGTCATTGACAGCATGTCAGGACAGCATTAAAAGTGCAGGAGAGCGTACTGATGCAACATACAGTGTATGAGTGAGGAGCAGATAGAGGAGGATTGAGTTTCTAAAAAGTTATACTTATAGCTCTGCATGTCCATCATGACTTCATTGTACAGCTCTGACAGCAAGCTGCTCGGGGAAAAGCTTTCTATTACCGCTCTCATTACACACACTCATACATGCTCATCCATGATAAACATCGGAAACCAATAGGCTTCATTGTGTCTTTATGTTTAGTGTTGGAATAGAAACCCTGGAGACCCATTAGTAGGCCCAGATGAAATACGCACTCGCAGAAATCCACAGAATTCTACTGTTTTTTAGCCCATCATTGAGTCTATTTATTTACTTATGTAAATGTGCACACATATATATTTATTCAGTTTCTATTTTAGTTTCAGTAAAATTATTGAATAATATGCATATGTTTATATAATTTATGTACAATACAGTTTGTAAAGTAATAGTTTCTGTCTTTCACTGGATGTATTTTATGAGAGACTTACTTTGTTTGCCATTTGGATTTGTTTACCAATTGGGCTTGTATTTCAAACCTTTAAACAAGTAAAAAAGTTTTTTAATATATAATTTATTTAATGTGCTTGGTTTTTAGTTTTTTATATTCTCAAAATCAATTTGCATAAATCTGCAGATCTCGTACAACATTCTGCACAGAAAAAGCAAAAAAAAAATGTCTGTCTGGCCCTACTTAGACGGGGTAATTTTTTTCTCTTCACAGCAACTGCTTTTATCCATTCATCACTAATTTCCTTTATAAACTGAAGCAGTGAGACAATATAATATAATATGAGACAAAATAAATATTGTGTTAGCACGGTTCTGTGATACTGCAGTAAAACAGGTACTAAACCACCTCTGAGTCAAGTACAGCTTGGTTGAGCAGGAACAGTTTGATGTCTGTATGGTAGCCAATTTGAAACTGAACATGAAGAATGAGAGGAAGCAGTCAATCGTAACCAATAATCCTCTGGAAACAACTTACAAGTCACCAAACACAAAGCTCTAATAGGTTCTGAGGGAACAATAGCACCTTTGAAATAGATCCAGTAATGCAGCATGAATAGAGATCAGGAAACGCAGATAGAGAGAGTCTTCGTCCATTCTGTATTTGATTTGCCCCGGAGGAAACAAAGATGTAGGAGTAGTAAATAAATAGAAAAAAAAAACCCTGATTCTTCTTGTGTGAATATTTCATTTGTCATGGCTGACCTTTGAGGGATTTGTAGAGAGGGAATGAAGAGAAGATCTCAAAGCAGGAAAGGTCAACAGTGTAGAGATTGAATCAAAAAGTTTCAACAGTAATTCCTTAAACAATGTTAAACGAGAATGGAGGGGTCTTTGGTTATTATTGGAAGAGGTTAATAGTTGGTTCTCTTTTGAATCAGTGAAGTTGATTGAATCATCAAAGGGATGTTTAAAAGCAAGGATCCCCCCCCCCCTCCCCACAGTATTAATGATTATATTGTATTCTTTAGACAATTTTATTTCTTGTGGCCTGATCAGTTCTTAAAACAAGACTTCTGATCACATATGCTTTTACATAAAAAGTTATGGTAACACTTCTAGGTGTTCTTTTAACATGTTTCATGTACTACAGTGATGATTACATGCAACTAACCCCAAACCCAACCAGAATTCTAACCCTAACCATATATTAAGTAATAAGTATGTGTAATTAATAAATATTACTCTGTAGGAAAATTAATAGTTCCACTGGTTACACTTTATTTTAAGGTCTCCTAGTTACAAACTCTTTATCGGCTGTTAATTGCAGTTTTCATGTAGTCAATGTTATTTCATACATCATCAAATCTCTGTCTCCTTCTGACTTTATGTACTGTATCAGTATATAATTTTGGTGCAAACTGTTTGTCACCGGGGTCTTATTTTCTGCATGAGAGCTTCACCTGACCTCCCACTGCAGCACCATGCAAAGAAAATATGAAGCACACATCCTCTCATCAGAGCCTATCTGCTGATTAAATAATTGAATGAACCCTCACACGGCACACAAAAGTTAGCACACATAGTTTTATTTTAACCATGCCAGATAATAGGATGGTTCTTAATGATACTGGAGAGGCTAATTCCACTCAAACTTCTGTATTGCTTTGAGAACCCAAAGATATTTTGCAGCATGACTCAGACTTTGATTCATTATATACCTATACCTGACTGATGGCTGTAGCCTTTGAGAAAACCCTAATAGCATGTTCACACTCTCAGCCTGTCATATTTTGATGGTTGGTCAGGACCCGGTGGCGTCACTTTTTTAACTCCGTGGTTACCGCTTTGGCAAGATTTTTCAACATGCACTGAACTTCATTACTTTATATATACCTCTCTCAGTGTGCACATACGCTGCTGGTATGCAGGTGTGCATGCACTTTTAAAATAAACATTGTGGACCAGATACAATGCTAGCGAAGCACTTTTGTGGACTAGTGCTGTTGGCATTTCAGTTACTGCAAATACTCGCAAATACTCCAGATGGTCCGGTTTTGCACACAGTCCAAAGACACGCAGTATAGGTAAATTGAAAAAACAATAAAATAAATTGGTCGTAGTGTGTTTGGAGAGTGTATGGGTGTTTGCGGAAGGGCATCCGCTGTGTAAAACAATTGGCAGATAAATTGGCAGTTCATTCTGCTGTGGCGACCCCTAATATAGCAGGGAATAAGTTAAAAGAAAGTGAGTAATTGAGTGTTAAACGTGTGTTCTTAGCTGTGTAAAATAATGCATGTTTTTGTTATGTAAAGTTATTTGTTTTGTAAGAAGCATGGCCAGTATTTTATGTTACCTGATTTGTTACATTTACGTTATATTAGTTTATGTTACCTCAGATTTAATTTATTTGGATGTAATTGAAATGGAGTGAGACACAGAACATAGCCAAACCCAAGTCTGCCTGAAAATGGTGGTCTGGTGTGCAGTTCACAGAACATATTTGCATGTATGAATTGATAAATAACATATGAATTGGTCAAATAGTGTATTTATGCATTTAATCACTCACTTTTCATGTGGATGGTACAGCAATACAGTAAATTGTGTGCAAATCACATATTTAAATTACAAGTTTATGTTTACATTTTTAAAGATATAAAATATAGGTCGTATGTACGTATGTATTGCAATATTTTTTTAAATGTTGCAAAACTGGTTTAGATAAATAAACAAGCAACATCTCCATGTTCTCCTTTGAGAACTGGACCAAAACAATTATTTGCACCCCTGTGTGTATATTGCTACAGGTTGTTTGTCAAGCCCACTCATCTGTCTAAAGCACACTAAGAATGTTCCCAGAAAACAGTGTTTATAAAGTGTTTATAAAACAAAGTGTTTATAAAAAAAGTGTCCGGTGCATATGAGGAGGGAAAGGGTGTGTCTCCTAGATGTGGTTTGTCAAGCACACTCAC
>CAIGQV010018227.1:25268766-25322349 GCA_903798115.1 Danio jaintianensis | reverse complement strand
CACACACACACACACACACACACACACACACACACACACACACACACGCACACACACACATGAACAGATGCTGAGGCACATTGGAGAAAGCACACTTGCATGCACATGTGCACTCAAACAGCATCCAGATGATGCACCTGAGGTCTCGAAATCAACAGAGGTCAGGGTCACCCAATCACATCCCCACTTTATGCTTGCAAATTATACTGCATTACGTTATTGTGACAGAGAAGAAAGACAAAGGGTGAGAGAAATTCGGTGTGATTATTGCTGCATAAATACTGCATGAGTCTGATTCAGTCTGTTCTTCTCAAATTATGGGTTATGTTCCCTAAAGTAATCATGACAGTTCAGCTTCCAACTAAATTTTATGGAACACACACACATAGACACACAGCATCATCAGAAAACAGCAGGGAGGTCATGGTTACAGTAAACTCACTGGAGTGACTCTGGTCGCAGTAATGAGAGGATCTGGGCCTTTGCCTGCAGTTTGTTTGGGTCAGGAGCATTTCCACTGAGGCGGCAAAGGACATGGTGTCTTCTCAAAAAGGCAGGATGGGAAAATAATCTGCATGTAACATTAAAATGTGTATAAATAATAGGACAGTGACTGAAATTAAAACAGGAGACAGCATCTCTCACGCCTCCTCTGTACTCATTTAAGTGATAATTCACCCAAAAATGAAAATGTGCTGTTAATTTAATCACCCTCAGGGCATCCAAGATGCAGATGACTTTTTCCTTCGGTAAAAAATTATGCAAGATTTCTGTGGTGATTTATATAAGCAGGTTAAAGACAAACAGATGTGTGGGAATTAATGGATAAAAGTTCATAACACAATGTGTATAATGTGTATTGGTGTACACCCCACACATCACCTATCGTCATGTTAACATACGATCAAGTTGGTCCAATTCAGCATGTAGAATCAGCATTGGCTGTCAGCTGGAGAGAGTGCTCTGATTGGTTATTTAACAACTAATCAGAGTGTAAGAACAAAAACTGAAGTCATTTACTGATATACCGTAAACAATTTTTTCTCAAATATTTGGAAATTATATGGATTATTATTAGATTATTCAGAAATATTTACACGAGTGATTTATATGAGTATTTACATGGTGAGTGAAATTTACTATTATAATGGTACTAGACTTTGTCTGCACATTTTATCTTCCGGTTTTACTTTGTGGAATGAGAAAACTGATTACTGTCCCCATCGGTGCAGAAAGACATGTCATCTTATGCAGGCGCAGAACACATGCTCTTGTTTCAATCGGCTGCCATCCATTTGTTGTGTTCACGGGCAGCTTTTTGGTGCAGACAGGACCAGGCACAAGCAGACCCAAGGCAACAACATAATTGGATTTGTTTGCGCTAGTTGTCTGGCATTGGCTTGGTGTGCCCTGGACTTTGCAGGATAGGGTTCTGTCACTCTACTTAAGCATTATGATCCAAATAAAGCATAGGGAATTTGTAACAAAAACAGGAGAAAACAAACAAATCAGAAAAGACACAGACCTCCCTACCAAGCTTCCAAATATAATACTAATAATATTGATCTCATTCTTCAATGCAGAAGTGGACTTGTTGTTGTGACTGTTGCAGAACTTCCAATTCAGTTGTCTATGGCAGAAATGACTAGGAACAACAATAGGTAAAAAACGATGCAAACAAGTGTGTTCACGATTATACATTAAAAATAGAAAAATAAAATAAGAAAAGATCCGTTTGCAACATCAAGCAGCATAGCGAGCTGTTTTTAACATCTAAAAGTCAATGGAAGTGAATGAGACCGGAAGTCTCGAGCCAAAAAGGTTCTAAAAGGTTAGGTTCTACGTTAAGATTAAGGTACATATTGGGCATGGAGAGTAGGAGGTGAACAAATGAATGAATGATAATGGTTTAAGGACAGCAACTATGCAGACCGAGGAGTACTAATTACTAATTACCAATACTTTTAGACAGTACTAATTGATTGACAATCCCTTCAGCCATCAACATTTCGTACACAAACAAACTATGCCACATTGTTAGTAAGGGACTAGGAACCCTTGAATAAACCAAGAAAAACAGTAAAGTAAAAACTGGAAAAGCACAAAAGTTTATTGTGGCTGAGGCAGAGATCAGAACCAGATGGAAGCTTAATCAATTTTATTAACAAATAAAATCACTTAGCAATGATCATTTATTTAATCTCCGCAAAGCATTCATAAAACTCTGCATGCAGTTATATGACCTATCACTCATAGTTCACTCATAGGCAATTGGCTTGTCTACTCAAAGATATTTAAACACCCACATTTTTCCAACACCGTCCATAAGGTAATGTGTAGTAGCATTAAATGAAGTAGTACTCAATCAGAAGCCTTCCCATTTCCCATGTGAAATGGGAAAAAATCCTAAAATTGCACATGAACTAAACACGAAGAAGTTACAGTATCAATATCAAAACATTAAACTTGAAATTATTTTAATAGCCCACACATGGAAGAGAAAACGAACAAGAAGGAAATTCTGTCGTGAAAGAATTATCATTTTAATTGATGGTTACAAACATAATGAAACACTCCTTGAAAACATTTTTTAATTTGTCTCTCACAAATCAGAGAGAAACACAAGCAGAGAGAGATAAAGAAAGAGAACTTGTGGTTCTTCATCATCAGTCACAAGCTCATCAATGTAATGTAATCTAAATAATCTCATCTCTTTTCTGTCATTATTTATAGAGGCTGCCATAAATGTTTATCCTAAATGAGGGTTTTGTTTAAACTAAGTTCAGTGGTGCAACACAAAACTATTTAGTAGTGCATAAGTTGTAACTTAGTGTCCCTTTAGTGTACGGACTGCTGGTTCAACTGGCCCCCAGTGTGGACACAGTGGCAGAGGACTCTGTAGCCAGGAATTAATAGGGTGAACTCATGAGTCCATTTAAAGATCCAAACATGACAACCTGCTCAAATCAAATGACATCTCACAACACACACACTGATATGTATACAAAACTTTCAAAGGGTAACTGCAAACCAATCAGGCTTCATATGTGGACATTCCATGGAGACTGCACTACATTCATTCACTGAAGCTCTGTGGATTGCCAAAGCAGGTTCTAAATCATCCATTCTGCTTTTACTGGACCTGTCTGCTGCTTTTGATAAAGTAAATCACCAGATTCTACTGTCCACTCTCTCCTCAATGGGCATCACTGGAACCCCGCTCTGCTGGTTGGAGTCCTATCTCAGCGGCAGATCATTCAGGGTTGCCTGGAGAGGAGAGGTATCTAAAGCTCATCAGCTGGCCACTGGTGTGCCTAAGGGATCTGTTCTAGGTGCCCTACTATTTTCTATTTACACCACTTACATCATCCAATCGCATGGTTTCTGTTATCATTGCTATGCCGATGACACACAGCTCTATCTTTCATTTCATCCAGATGACCCCACGGTAGCTGCACTCACACTGCCTTCAGGATTTCTCAGCTTGGATGAAAGACCATCACCTACTGCTTAACCTGGCAAAAACTGAACTTCTCATCTTCCCTGCAACACCACACATACAACATGATTTCTCGATTCAGCTAGGAACATCCACTATTACCCCATGTAGTTCGGTAAGGAATCTTGGGGTGATCCTGGATGATCAGTTGTAATTCAAAGAACAATGCTAACACGGCTTAATCATGCAGGTTTGAACTCATCAACATCTAAAAGTTAGACCCTTCTTAACAGACCATGCTGCACAACTTTTAGTTCAAGCTCTTGTCATTTCAAGGCTGAACTACTGCAATGCTCTTCTAGCTGGTCACCCATCCTGCACCCTTAAGCCTCTACAGATGATCCAGAATGCTGCAGCTCATCTGGTTTTAATTGAGCTCAAGAGAGCCCTTGTAATACCTCTCTTTATCTTTCTGCATTGGTTACAGGTGGAGGCTCGGATCAAGTTCAAATCATTGATCCTTGCTTACAGGACAGCCACTGGAACTGCACCCTCTTTCCTCAACCTGCTCCTGAAGGTCTACAACCCTCCAGGTGCCTCTGGTCAGGGAGTGAGCATCGCTTTGTGGTACCATCTCATAGAGGCCACAAGTCACTTTACAAAACCTTTACATTCAATGTTCCACGCTGGTGGAATGATCTTACCATTCCCACATGGACTGCAGATTTACTGGTATCCTTCAAACGACAACTAAAAACCGATCTCTTCCAAGAGCACCTAAACCCTGGTGAATAAAACCAAGACCACCTGTAGAAGCACTTTCTCTCTCCCTCCCTATCTCTCTCTAAAAAAGCACTTTTACTCTAGCACTAAACACTCTAACACTAAAACAAGTTACTTTGTATAACTAGCACTTCTTGTGTGTATTGCCTATTCTTGTTGAATCGCTGAATGACTTCTCAAGTGTAAGTCACTTTGGACAAAAGCATGTGCTAAATGAATAAATGTAAATGTAATTGCCTTTAAAAACAAATCCCTCACAAGACCAGGCATACACAGTATACACAATTTTGGTCCAATTTTAAGCCAGATTCTGACTTGGGCAACTCTTCTTTGAATTGGTCCAAATTTCATGCTGTGTTTGCGCAGTGTACAGGGAGAACAGAGAGGCGAGTAACCTCTCCTGATTGGCAATCGGATGGTCGGATGATGTTCTGACATGCCAGCCCTCGTGAGGGAATCATGCAGTTGAATTAAAGCTACAAACTGATTGAGTTGAACCCAGTGTTTGTGTCCTCATTGCATCTGTGCAAAACCAAAACAGATGCACACACTTCCAGGTTCACAGGGGTGCAATTTTAAAGCATATATTCCAGTACTTACAGAAACAATTAAAAGTGTATCACATTCTGTTCATATATTTGCAACATACAGATGGGATTAGAAAAAAAACTACTTTTTTGTGGTTTTCTCTTTTTTTCCTTTTCACCAAAGCTTCACATTCCTTCCCATTAGGTAGTTTAAATAAAGCATATGCTTATTTGCCAAATACCATTAAACAAAAAAGAGGAGGTTTGGCATGTTGAGTTCATATGCATGACTTCATATGCATAGTGTGAGCAGTCCAGTTGCTCCCGAATAATCGGATAGTGTAGTGTAGGAACATGAATGGTGAGCTTTGGCTTTACATAGCTTTTCATACAGTGTACCTTGCTGGTTCCTTGCTGAAATCTCATGGAAATCACAAAGTGTATGAACACATTAAAGAACTTAATTAAAACTTTCTTGAAAAAACAAATCAACAAATAAAAGTCACCTCGGAAGGTCTGAAGGTGATTAAACAGCAAGTTCCATATTTGGGTAAAGTATCTGAACATGTTTTATTGAAGTGCTGCAGTGATGACAGATTTTTTTTCATCTGCTTTTGTTTGGATAAATGCAGAACATAAGCTCTGTGACTTACAAAAGTTTACGCTTCTTACGTTTTGTTCTTTATGCTAATCTTCTGAAATGAAACACAATCACAACCAAGTACGTTCATTGTGCTCAAGGCCGCCAATAAGCCAATCATCTACTGTTGGCTAAACTGCAGCTTTGCCTGTTCATCTGTTTGGCCAGAGTATAACTGGTCTGTTTACTGAGCCTGGGTTCTCCCAATGTTTTTTCTTTCTTAATTTCTATCATAATGGGATTTGGGTTCTTTGCCACTGTTACCTTTGGCTTGCTTAGCTGGGGTTGCTCTACATTTGAATCATATCTTTCAGCATTGATGTTCATATTGAATTTATCTGAGTGTTCTTTGATCTGACTCAACTTAGGCCTATTTGAACTGAAACACATTTTGTGGAACAGCTGTATTGTACTTGTTTTACATTGGTGAAAATTCATACTTGATTGTCAATTATTGTCTGTTTTTATCTCCGTGAAGCTGCTTTGATGGTCTGCATTGTATAATGTGCTGCAGAAATAAAGATTGTCTGATGTCATATCTTTTATGTTGAAGCATAAATACATTTAGCAGAAATAAAAAGGCTAAATATACAGTTATAAATATACAGCTATAGACAAACTACATCATAGTCAACATCGCCACTAAGCTTTCGACAGCTTTTTGATGCTTTTCCACTACATGAACTGAAACAGGCTGATTATTAGCCTCCTCAGCACTGCTTTTTAGCCAGACTAAAGTAAAATTTCACACTGGTACTCTAGTAGTGCTTTTTACGCAGGATTATAAAACCCTTCTACAGAGAAAAGACAGCACCGTTTTGAATTTGTAACCCCCAAATAGTGTTACCAAACACGTGTGGCTATAGTTGCTCAGCAATTTATATAGCTGGCTCACATTTTAATCCAATGCGACATACACATTATTGCAGTTCTTGCTCTCCCTGTAGTCAAACCACAACCTTGCCATTCTGTCATCATGCTCTACTTACTTTACAGTAAGGCCTTTAACCCCACTTCAGTCCATTCAGCTTAATAGCAGTTTATAATATGTAATATATACTACAAGGATGAGCCTTTATCATAAACAGGTCACACGCTTTCTTTATTCGTCATATATATGCAAATAAGGATATTAACCCAGGATTTAGGTTAAGAAGTAATTACCATGAGCAGTGTGTAATGTGATTGCAGGATAACCTAACGTTGTAGTTGGTTTAGAATGACTTTGAATTAACTTTCTTTTTCTGTTATAGTTTGAATTAGAATAGTTTGCAAGATTGCGATTCTGATCAAAACAAAGATGTGAAAGTTATTTTTTTTTCTTTCTTTTTTTTTTGAGTTTGTTAGCAACCACCAATTTGAAGAAAAGTAAAAGTTTTTAAAAATAAATCATAATGGGTATCATTGATGTATACGAGTTGTTTTACTTGAACTTGTGGTAAAAGCAGAATTTATTTCAGGCATTTAACAAAAACAAAAACAAAAAACATTACAAAAGCAATGGTTTTAACCAGATTTAATTCAGTGGAGAAGTCTGTCACTAAAAGATTTAGTTATTATATTTTGATGCAAAAAAACAAAAAAACAAACATAAACATGTAATGAGGAATAATTCAGTAGGGTGAATCTGTGTAATTTTATTCCATGCCAACTTTTGAAGTGTTTATAAAGAGCAATACTGATAAATGTGCAATATGACATTGTATGCATCCAGAATGGCACATTTAAATGTAGAATGTATATCTGAATGTATATCTGAATGTATATCTCCTCCTTGAACCGTCACTCCTCCTTGAACCGTCACCTTATCGTGGTGGAGGGGTTTGACTCCTCCTTGAACCGTCACCTTATCGTGGTGGAGGGGTTTGAGTGCCTGAGTGATCCTAAGAGCTATGTTGTCGGGGGCTAATGCTCCTGGTAGGGTCTCCCAAGGCAAACAGGTCTTAGGTGACAGGTCAGACTAAGTGCGGTTCAAAAACCCCTTATGAGTGTCAAAACATCGAGGACCGTGACGTCGCCCGGTATGGCGCAGCCGGGGCCCCACCCTGGAGCCAGGCCTGGGGTAGGGGCTCGTATGCGAGCGCCTGGTGGCCGGGTTTTTTCCCACGGAACCCGGCCGGGCTTAGCCCGAAGGAGCGACGTGGGACCATCCTCCCGCAGGCCCACCACCTGCAGGGGGAGCCGTAAGGGGCCGGTGCATTGTGGAACGGGTGGTGGTCGAAGGTTAGGACCACGACAACCCGATCGTCAGGCACAGAAACTGGATCTTGGGACATGGAATGTCACCTCACTGGGAGGGAAGGAGCCCGAGCTTGTGCGGGAGGTGGAACGGTACCGACTAGAGATAGTTGGGCTCACCTCCACGCACAGCTGGGGCTCTGGAACTCAACTTCTTGAGAAGGGCTGGACTTTCTTCTATTCTGGAGTTGCTCACGGTGAGAGGCGGCGGGCTGGTGTGGGCTTGCTTATAGCTCCCCAACTTAGCCGCCATGTGTTGGAGTTTTCCCCGGTGAACGAGAGGGTCGCCTCCCTGCGCCTTTGGGTCAGGGATAGGTCTCTCACTGTGGTTTGTGTCTACGGGCCAAACACCAGTGTAGAGTACCCGGCCTTCTTGGAGTCCTTGGGAGGGGTGCTGGAAGGTGCTCAGACTGAGGACTCCTTTGTTCTACTGGGGGACTTCAATGCCCACGTGGGTAATGACAGTGAAACCTGGAGAGGCGTGATTGGGAGGAACGGCCTCCCTGATCTGAATCCGAGTGGTGTTCTGTTATTGGACTTCTGTGCTAATCACAGTTTGTCCATAACGAACACCATGTTCGAACATAAGGAAGTCCATCAGTGCACATGGCACCAGGACACCCTAGGGCGGAGGTCAATGATTGACTTTGTGGTTGTATCATCTGATCTCCGACCGTATGTTCTGGACACTCGGGTAAAGAGAGGGGCAGAGCTGTCAACTGATCACCACCTGGTGGTGAGTTGGATCGGCTGGCAGGGGGGAAAGCTGGACAGACCTGGCAGGCCCAAACGTATTGTGAGGGTCCTCTGGGAACGTCTAGCTGAACCTCAAGTAAGAGGGATTTTCAACTCTCACCTCCGGAAGAGCTTTGACCAAATCCCGAGGGAGGCTGGAGACATTGAGACCGAGTGGTCCATATTCTCTGACTCCATTGTTGACGCGGCCGTGAAGAGCTGTGGCCGTAAGGTCTGTGGTGCCTGTCGCGGCGGCAATCCACGAACCCGGTGGTGGACACCGGAAGTAAGGGATGCCGTCAAGCTGAAAAAGGAGTCCTACAGGGCTTGGTTGGCTTGCAGGACTCCCGAGGCAGCTGATGGGTACCGACGGGCCAAGCGTGCTGCAGCCCGGGCGGTTGCGGAAGCAACAACTCGGGCCTGGGAAGAGTTCGGGGAGACCATGGAGGAAGACTATCGGTCGGCCCCAAAGAGATTCTGGCAAACCGTCCGGCGCCTCAGGAGGGGAAAGCAGCTCCACATCGACACTGTTTACAGTGGAAGTGGGGAGCTGTCGACCTCGACTGGGGATGTTGTCGGACGGTGGAAGGAATACTTTGAGGATCTCCTTAACCCCACTGACATGTCTTTCATTGAGGAAGCAGAGACCGGGGATGCAGGGGTGGACCCACCCATCACCCAAGCTGAAGTCACTGAGGTAGTTTGCAAGCTCTGCAGTGGCAAAGCAGCGGGGGTGGATAAGATTCACCCTGTGTATCTTAGGTCTCTGGATGTTGCTGGGCTGTCTTGGCTGACACGTCTCTACAATATCGCATGGAGGTCGGGGACAGTACCTCTGGACTGGGCAACTGGGGTGGTGGTTCCCATTTTTAAGAAGGGGGACCGGAGGGTGTGCTCCAACTATAGGGGGATCACACTCCTCAGCCTCCCTGGGAAAGTCTATGCCAGGGTATTGGAGAGGAGGATGCGGCCGGTGGTTGAACCTGGGATTCAGGAGGAACAATGTGGTTTTTGTCCGGGCCGTGGTACACTGGACCAGCTCTATACCCTCACCAGGGTGCTCGAGGGTTCATGGGAGTATGCCCAACCAGTCCACATGTGTTTTGTGGACCTGGAGAAGGCATTCGACCGTGTCCCTCGTGGCATTCTGTGGGGGGTGCTCTGGGAGTATGGGGTCAGAGGCGCTCTGTTAAGGGCTGTCTCGTCCCTGTATGAACAGAGTAGGAGTTTGGTTCGCATTGCCGGCAATAAGTCAAACTTGTTTCCAGTGCATGTTGGACTCCGGCAGGGCTGCCCTTTGTCACCAATTCTGTTCATAATTTTTATGGACAGAATTTCAAGGCGCAGCCTTGGGCTGGAGGGGGTCTGGTTCGGGGACCACAGGATCTCATCTCTGTTATTTGCAGACGATGTTGTTCTGTTGGCTTCATCGAACATGGACCTTCAGCATGCACTGGGGCGGTTTGCTACCGAGTGTGACGCGGCTGGGATGAGAATCAGCACCTCCAAGTCCGAGGCCATGGTGCTCCACCGGAAAAAGGTGGTTTGCCATCTCCAAGTTGGAGGAAAGTCCTTACCCCAGGTGGAGGAGTTCAAGTATCTTGGGGTTTTGTTCACAAGTGAGGGAAGGATGGAACGTGAGATTGACAGGCGGATTGGTGCAGCGGCAGCAGTAATGCGGTCGATGTACCGGTCCGTTGTGGTGAAGAAAGAGCTGAGCCGAAAGGCAAAGCTCTCGATTTACCGGTCTATCTACGTTCCTACTCTCACCTATGGTCATGAGCTTTGGGTCATGACCGAAAGGACAAGATCTCGGATACAAGCGACCGAAATGAGTTTCCTTCGCAGGGTGGCAGGGCGCACCCTTATAGATAGGGTGAGGAGCTCTGTCACCCGGGAGGAGCTCGGAGTAGAGCCGCTGCTCCTCCACATCGAGAGAAGTCAGCTGAGGTGGCTCGGGCATCTGTTTCGGATGCCTCCTGGACGCCTACCTAGGGAGGTGTTCCAGGCATGTCCCACCGGGAGGAGGCCTCGGGGAAGACTCAGGACACGCTGGAGGGACTATGTCTCTCGGCTGGCCTGGGAACGCCTCGGGATCCCCCCGGAGGAGCTGGAGGAAGTGTCTGGGGAGAGGGAAGTCTGGGGTTCTCTCCTAAGACTGCTGCCCCCGCGACCCGGCCCCGGAAAAGCGGATGAAAATGAATGAATGAATGTATATCTGAATTTTGCACAGCATAAATTTGTGCAATCTGAGGAGGTGCATGTCCTTTATCTCACATGAACAGTATCCTGAAAAACACTCCTAATTGGTCAGTCACCATTCTTTATTTTGAATCGCTGTGCTATATAATACTTTCTAATGCTGTTTGACATCAGAACAATGCAGCTGCTTTACTCCATTCATTATTCATTGAGAAACATGTCAAGCGATCAGTGCAATCTGCTGAAAAGAGCTGCTGGTGCAGTTACTCCTTCAATTCCCTCCAAGCTGCTGACCAGACGGCCTTCAAAAGTGCTTTTAAAGGGCATGATTGTGATGATTAATTACACCATTTCAAACTCCAGTCTACTGGTTTTTTTGCACCGCTTTAGCACTCTTGTAAAGTTTAATCCTTACTTTTACCTGAGACAATCTCATATAGGTTGTGTTGTGATTCTTTAAGATACGTTCAGTCTCTGGAGGCACTGCTGTGTTTGATAAAGTCTGTGTAGATTGGCAGTGACATTGTAGATGTACACACAGAATTATACATCACAGCCTGTCCCCTACATCACTAGAAGCCGAATGCTATGTCATTTCGGTTGTCATGCTCCTCTGTTTGTCTGCAGTGTGTGATGCTCCATTTGTCTTTGGTGCAGCTGTTTTCAAGAAATCATTTTAATGTAATCTTAAATGTCTTCCTTGGTCTAACTGGAACCCAATCATTCTTTTTGTTCTTTTACTGTATGAAAGATAACTTCTTTCTGCAGTGCTGTCAGTTACAAAACCCAAATTCACTCAGAGACTCAAGAAGTATGTTAAAATAAGTATGTTCATGAAGGTTTATTTGACCAAAAATACAGCAAAAAGTGTTTGAATATAACAGTGATTATTATTATCATCAATATTGGAAATGTTGCTTAAAGGGATCGTTCACCCAAAGATGACATTTCATCATTTACTCACCCTTGTTTAAAACATTTATATATATTTTTTCTTCTCTTGAACATAAAAGAAGATAATTGAATAATGCTGAAAATAACCACTGACTTAAATAGTTTATTTTTCAACAGAATAAAGAAACTCACAAAGGTTTGTAACCACTTGAGGGAGAGTAAATTGTGAGTAAATTTTCATTCTGTGGGGAAATATTTTGATAAACAAAAAGTTCAATACATATTTATTGGAATAGAAAACTTTTGTAACATTGTCAGTTTTGATCAATTAAATGTGTCTTTGCTGAAGTATTTCCTGCAGCTTATTGCTCACACTTTTGCACATATAACAATGAGCATCACTCAGTGCCCCAAAGTTCCTTTTCATTCTTAATTAAATTAAAAAAGAAGTTGGAATTACTTTTGCAGCAGTATATATTTCAAAGAACACATAACAAAAATGACAGAGGTGAGTAACCATCTGATTGAAGTGATGTGGACATTTTTGCTGAAGCTCCATTGATTGCACAGGCATTGTTTTGACTGTTTAATTAAATTACACAAATTGCAGAGATAAATTAGAGACTGTAGACTATATAGAAATGGCTATGTGAGATTATAATTTGAATTAATGCCTTTTATTTCCATGAAACATTGATATTATGGTACAGAATGCTGGTCTCAGCATTATTACTGAGAAACCTGCGTAAGGTGTACAATAGAAGAAAGGTTATTGTGAGTGTGTGTTAATGTCACATCCCTTTGAGTCTTTCACTTTAAAATTCGTCAACAGGCTTTCGTAGACAAGTATGTTGGAGATATTAAAGGAAGTTCCATTGAGAGCTTGGACTAGAACATCAGCCAGTTCCTTCATACCATAGGTGGCGGTGCATCAACAAAGAACATAAGTAGAATTCCTAACAAGCTGCAGCTTCCTTTCATTGGCCTGACAGAGAGAAATCTCAGGTCATTAGAGAGAGGAAGGTGCTTACAGAGTATATAGAAACTCTGTGTAGACTACAAGCTGTGTAGTTTTCAAGGATCTATCTACAATGAAGAGGTCTTAACTGGTCCAGAGCAAAATCTGAGGCAGAGGAAAAACTTTGGAGTAGTGCAGTGGTTATGCGCAAGCAGGGAGCTTGGACTAACTGGGAGAATAGTGGTCCATAATATTACCTGAGAAGAAATTTGGAAGTCAAAACCAGCAAGACACATGGTCCTGATCAGCTTGGCCTGTCTGCTGTGCCTGAGTAGAGCTTCACTGAAGCACATAAGCTGCTGCTTGAATGAACAGGCACTGTATGTGGAAAGGTCATTTGTTATACTCTCAGAAATAGAGATACAAAAGCTGTCTTTGGGGCGATATTTTTGCAAACTTTACACGTTATTTTACCCAGTGTCCATAATGGTATCATACCTGAAAAGTGCTAAAGTGTACCTTTAGAGGTACTATCCTAGTGACAGCTTTTAAACCTTTGTTTTAGAGAGTGAAAGGTCTTAACAGGGCTTATAGATTCAGCAATTGATTGATAGGTTGATTCAACTGTAGGTTGATTCAAAGTAGCAGTCAAAGTTTATAGAACTCATTGCATGGACAACACTTAATACAGATTTGATCTTAACATCTGACTGATCTAAGCAATGTAATGTTACGTTTGAACACATTTTGCGAGTATACAGGCCTAAAGGCCAATTTATAGTTCTGCGTTGAATGCATTTGGTAGGTCCGATGTAGCCTTTACAGCGTTGCAAAGCCTTCACCATACCTTGACTTAGACCCTAATGTGAACCTTTAAAAAATATTACTACTTGTTGCAACGATGTGAAGGGCAAGATCTGTGATTGGTTAGCTTAGTGGTGGTAACAAGTGTGGGCAGGCTGAGGGCTGTGGCAGCGAAGTGAGGCTGGGGTGCGAGTGTTTAACAAGCAATGAGTCCAGCGAAGGAGCTCCGGATGGTTACATTTGTTTTGTGCTTATTTTATGATCAAATTTGTTTAATGTTCTCTGGTTTCTGCCTCTTTCTTCGCAGAATGAGTGTGAGTTTGGCTACTTAGCATATAGCTACAGTAGCATCACACACATTTCCAATATAAACACTGGCAAAGAAACTCAACACAGTGGATCATAGGAACTCTACTGCCTACTATTACATGTACATGAACATATTTATGTTACAGCCAGATCAACAGAATGTATAGGTGTAAATGCTCACAATGGCATCAGCTATGTTCAAGGTATACACCATGAGGTACAGTGATCACTTGACACAGAAGTGTAAATCAGGCTTTAGAGTGTAAGTAAAAAAAACATCCTAAACTGGTAAAGGATTGAGAAGAAATGGTTGGACCACCCATTGAGGTGTGTTGCAGGGGATTATTACATCATGAATCATTACATCAGACATTCGACCTTCTTGGTATTAAATGGTTCAAGGAAAGGAGAGCCACCAAGAAAATAATTTAAGCTACAGAAAAGGTGCCAAGTGGCTGTGGATTAAGAAGGTCTAGCCATGATAAAGCATGAAACTTAGACACAAGCTGATCGTCACAAGTTGTGTTGCCCCAGGATTTATCACTGACCATGTTTCCAAGGAGGCCCTGTTGATGTTTCAAGAAATTAAAGTCCTTTTGTTTAAAGTTTTGCTGGAAGCAAATCACACATGACTATTCTTACGTAGTACCTATTGTGTGATTATAAATATATATACTTGGGTATATTAGTTAGTTAGTTAGTTAGTTAGTTAGTCAGTGACCCACCAAGCAATTCTGCGTTTAGAAGACATCTAATAGATGTCTAAATATAGACCTCTTGGCTAAAACAAGGCTAAATTTTGTGAAAAACAAAGAAAATTTTAGTGACTGAAAATTGAATAGGCATCTAACGATAGTCCAAAACTAGACTAGTCATCAAATAAAAAGATTAGACAGACTTCACATATGTAATATGTATGTAGACTAATCGAGTTTTGGAATAATGTTGGACATCTATTAGACTTCTTTTAAACAACCAAAATAAATGCTTGCTAGTTAGTTAATTAGTTAATTATTTATTCTGGGTTGAATGTAAGTCCATAGAAAATATCTTATATAAAGTGTCATTCTGTTGACAAGAAACATCCACAAGAACATTCTGTCTCTTTCCACTACAGTCTCGTTCCTGAAAGAGGACTGTGCTGTTTCCTTGGTCACACTCTTCAACTTAATTTTGTTAGGAACTGCCACAAGTTGACAGACGATTCCTTGGAAACGAATGGTAACGACAGGCTGTATATTATGGAACGTGGTGTGTAAGTTCTTGGGAGCTGGATTGTGCATTTACCGTGTGTAATCTGTCACACATGCAGGTTTATTATCTGCAGCGTGGTGAATCTGTTATTATCCTGCACCTTCATTCTCTGGCCTTGTTGCAGGGAAGTAAATTTATACTGATAGTAGCACAGAGGTAATACACTCCTACTGCAGAATGCCTGCTTGCATTTTCTCTCTCTTGCTCATCCTCGTTTTCTCTCTCTGTCAGCACTTTTCTGTGTTCCGTGCAAAGTTTGTCACAAATCCCAGCCCACTAGATATCAATAAATCTCATTAAAAACAATGAATTCCCTTTCATCCGGTTCATGGTGCACACACAGCTGTTATCAGAGTACACATGCTGTGGAGTTATGTTTTAAACTGTTTATGGGATTTAGCACACTGCATTTCTGAATCTAAATGGCACTGTGCTAGACTAAAATGAGAAACATGCTTTATCAAGACATTCTGTACATACAAACCATGCGTTTGTGTGTGTGCTGTTAAAAGGTCATAATCTGCTTTTTTTAATTATGTACTGTTCCTTGAGATCATTTGACAAATCTTTTTACATAAAAAACACTACTGAGAAATAATAGTCTATTTTCTGTCTTGCTTTGACCCCCACATTGGAACACACCATTTTAATAGGCATGGTGGGGCAGTCAGATCCAATATTGTTGGCACAGAATCATCCTAATGATATTAATAGCATTAATTTGTGCTTTATTTGTGAATGAATCCCCAATAAGAGGCGGCGCGGTGGTGCAGTGGGTAGCGCTGTTGCCTCACGGCAAGAAGGTTGCTGGTTCGAGCCTCAGCTCTGTCAGTTGGCATTTCTGTGTGGAGTTTGCATGTTCTCCCTGTGTTCGCGTGGGTTTCCTCCCGGTGCTCTGGTTTCCCCCACAAGTCCAAAGACATGCGCTATAGGTGAATTGGGTAAGCTAAATTGCCCGTAGTGTATGTGTGTGAATGGGAGTGTATGGGTGTTTCCCAGTGATGGGTTGCAGCTGGAAGAGCATCCGCTGCATAAAACATATGCTGGAGAAATTGGCGGTTCATTCCGCGGTGGCGACCCCAGATTAATAAAGAGACTAAGCCGAAAAGAAAATGAATGAATGAATGAATCCTTAATAAAATGAAGTGAACTTTGATGCTAAAATTAGAAGGCAATGCCCACAACTTCACAAATTCAAAACATTCAAAAACATATTCATAAGCTACACTTTTGGACTTTAAGATATCATGATGTGCCCATGCTAATTGTAAGTCCAAAGATACAACAATGTGGACCTGTTAGGTTTTTTTTTTACCATTATTTCTGAGAGTGCAGAGCAAAGCTATTCATTCACTGTTCAGCTTCAGCTAATGAAGCTCTTAATCAATGGTAAAACTTTATTTGTTTAAATCCTAAAGATGACTCTGGTTAACCTGAAGGAGATTAAACATTAATATTTAACATTGTGTTGTAAATTGGATTCTGACCTATTTTTGTTCAGGCTTTTGTATTTGCAGTTATATATTTAGTTATTAATCTGTATTTAGAAATGCTGTTTAGCTCCATAAAACCTGAATCAAAATGAGTCCAATGTTAGATCTAATATAAATATTACATTTTTTTCTCTCTCTGTCTGTTCCTGCATGTCTAGGAACCTTGGAAAATCTGGATTGAGAGTATCATGCCTTGGTCTGGGTGAGTATTACATCAAAAACTCTATTTCTACATGCTGTGAGTGTTTGGTGCAGCTTATCAGCAGATAGCAGCAGTCACTGTTTTTGAAAAGTTTGGTTCTGTTTAACAGTTCATTAATCATGACAACATGCTGACTTCTATCTAGCGTTTTCCCTCTTTCACAAGCACACGCACGCACGCACACACACACACGCACACACACACACACGCACACACACGCACACACGCACACGCACACACACACACACACACACACACACACACACACACACACACGCACGCACGCACGCACGCACACACACACACACGCACGCACGCACACACACACGCACGCACACACACACACACACACACACACACACACACACACACACGCACAAAATCTGGCTGTTGATGTCTGGGAAAGCAGGACTGTAACTTGAACAGTGGGATACATGAACGCAATTACAAAAGCTGAGCTTCAGTAACCAGAGTGGGCCAGTCAGTTTCTGTACCTCAGAGACCACAAAAGGCAGACTCAGCTTTCAGTGTGAAGCAGGCCAACGCTACAGGGACTCCATATGCCTGTGTGTCTTTTAAAATATGAGCACTCCGCTGTATGCGTGTTACTAAATATAAAATCATAGGGGAAGATAAATAGCTGTGAATGCGATGTTCATGTAGGAGACGTAGGTTTAAACCCAGTCTGTCTGGTCATAATCCCATTCTCTCTCTCTCTCTCTCTCTCTCTCTCTCTCTTTCTCTGTCTCTCTCTCACCAACAATTGCCATTGCATACTGTGTCTGTCAATAAAAAAGTGACAGAGCCCAAAATAAAACTGTCATATACATCATACACTCCTATTAAAAGGGGGTGGCTGGCAGTTCTGTTTTGATACTGTCATTCACAAAGGGGAAAAAATACAAAACTGTAGACTCTATGTAGTCATTTTGTTGAATGGCTTTAAAAGATGTATTAAGAACAAAAAAGAAAGAAAAACACTTGTTTTGTTAATGAATGACTCTGTTTTTAACGAATCAGTTGAGTAAATGATCCACTGAGTTGTTCATGTACTCAGACCCGCAGAAAGGGATGCTGAACAAATATGAACTATTCATTTTAGAGAAGAGAATCAAATGCTTAGGTGATAAGAAATTACAAATGTATCCATCAAAGATGCTGTGTTTAACAGTTAAGTACAATCTGTATATCACTGAGTTAAATCTGGACTAATCATTTTGGTGAACACAATTCAAAAGATTAATTGATTCATTTTGATTAATTAATAGTATTTATTTGTTTAATAATGACTCTCTGTTTTTAATGACTCAGATGATAAATCAATAATTTGCTCATGTAATCTGACCTGCAGAAAGGGTTGATAAATTCAGATAAAAAATATGGACTAGTAATTTTGATTTAAAAGTTTCATCGATAAGGATGATTACACTTTATTTTAAGGTTTCCTTCTGCAGTGCAACTACTAATTTAATTATTGAGTAATATGAATTAATTACATGCACTTAGAATGCAGGTTAGGGTAGGGTTGGTTGCATGTACAATAATTATGCATAATTAACTGTAATTACTTTATTAAGTACATGAAACATGTATAACAAGGAGAGCTTAAAATGAAGTGTTACGGAATTGACTAATTTTAATGAATCACTCTCTATTTGAATTACCTCTCCTACAGTAATGGTCACTGATCAAATCATCAAATGAATCTGGACTAGCATTTTGGTGAATTGATTTAATAGATTTATGAATCAGTTGAGTAAATGATTCAGTGCTTTACAAGTAATGCAACCTGTTCTGCAAAATGAGTCACTAATTTATTAGACAAATATGGCCTAATCATTGTGGTGAAAACGTTGAAAACGATTAACTGATTAATCTTAATTAATTTAAATTATGGATTGGACTAGTCATTTTGGTGAACAGATTTAAAAGGTTTGTTGATAAGAAATTACAAATTTGTTAATGAACCACTCTCTATATTTAGACTAACCAGTTAAGTAAATGAATTAGGGATTAACTCATAATGTTACCTGTTCTACAGTAAAGGTAACTGAATAAATCAAATAATGCATTTTGGTATTTTTAGAACAGACTCAAACCATTCATGAATCAGAAGTAAATGAATCTTGTAAACAAGTAAATAAATAAATGATTGACTAATAATGCAACCAGTTCTGCAATAACCCATTAGACAGGGACTAATCATTTTAGCATGCATTCATCCTCAAAAACTATGAACAAACATTAACTTTATGAGTTTGAAAGTGGAACCTATTGCATTTTTAATGAAGCTCTTCATGTTCATGTGAATTCAGGTGTACCGGTCTTCTTTCTGTAATTCAGATGACTGACAGAAAGATACTTGAAAACAGAGCAAATGTTTTAGAAAAAGAATGTTTAAAATCATTTTCCTGAAAAAAAAAAAAGCATGTGTTAGTCATAACACAGCTCTATTAGACAAATTGATGGCTCATATTCTTTGTCACATCTATATTTACTGAAGAACCCACCAGACAGGTCGAGGTGGGAGTGCGGCCATGTCTGCCTCCACAACAAGTTAAGAATCTTTTATGCAACTCAGATTTCTCAAATCTAAAAACTAGAAAGTGAAGAGATATCTGACTTTTCTTGCAGAGAACGGACAGAATGAGTTAAATATAAGGAGCCGGTTAGGTGTACTGCGGAGTTTGTGTGGGTTTGTTTGAAGAACAGAGGAGAAAGAAAGTACAGACTCACCTCAAAAACCTTGTTTAACAAAAGACTATAGACTTACATAAATCTGTCTGTGTCTTTTGTTCTTTATTTTTACCCAAACATCAATATTTTAAAGTGGTTCAACAGAAAAAGTAGTTGGCTTGCATGCTCACAAAAAGTTACCAATAAAAAAAGATGATGCCCATGCCCAGTTTACATTTTATTATTTCAGCCAATCTCTGTTTCAGACTTGCAACACACTGAAGACATTTCTTTAACATTTCACTAAATATTTCACTGAATTTCACTTAATATTTTGCTATAAAATACCTGTAGATGCAATGACTTCTGCGCAGGCATTTAAATGAGTGAGTCATTGATTTGAATGGTGATCATTAACTTAATGAGTGAGTCTATATTTATAAAACTGTCATGAAAGATACAACTGAGTACATTTTTAATTCATTTTTTCCTGAATGCTGAAAATAAGAGAAACACAGACCAAACAAACAGGTTTGTAAACAAATTATTTACTGATACATTAGAATGATAATTAAATTATGCTTTTAGAAATAAATATTTACATATTGTCACCTTATATATTTATATAAATAATTCAAAGGTTTAGTTGTATTTATTTCATATTTACATAAGCAACACTAACTTAAAGTCTCATTGGTCAATTTAATTATTTGATTGTAGTGTATTAAAATATACCACCCAGCTTATTTCGAGGTAATTTTAACGAACATAAATCACTTCATTAGCTCTGTCACATTTTTGCTTCAACAATTTTAAGCACATAAGTGTGAAACTACACATTAATTCTCATAAGCCCAAAAAAGTCAATGTTACAGGAAAACATTTTTCAGTTGAACATGTTTGAGGTGGCAGAGATAGTTGTCCAAGAGAATTTTGTATGAGAAAAATTGAGAGCAGCTGCCCAGGAAGCGGTCTCATGCAAAGGTCAGCATGCTGCCAACTGGCCATCTCCCATAATGCCACAAGTGCACAAAACTGGTGGTGCTACACCAATGTTTAGGCAGGGAGTATGATCAGAGACGGCTGCCCTCCATGGATCCTGCCAAACTGCATTAGATAAAGCAAGAAAACAACTCAACTCAACAATAGCTTCTCACAATGTTCTGTGACGCTGCTGAGGAGGCCAGATGGGCTAACAGGGCATCTTATTTAAAACATACCCATTTAAAAATAATATTTCTGGTAATTAATCTTACTTAAGAAAAAGTGCTATTTATTGGCATTGAGCTGAAAGGTTAAGCAAAGGTTTAGTCTTTTATCACCCAGATAAACAGGGGCTAGGAATGAATATATTAGCAACGCAGTTCACCTGGGATGCATTACTCAAAATCATTTTTGTCAATTATGCTCACAAGTTCCATCATGGGGAGTAAAAGATTTTTGGATGGAATAGCAATTTTGTATGTACAACCCCAAATCAGAAAAGTTTGGGACAGTATGGAAAACACAAATAAAAAAAGAAAGTAGTGATTTCTACATTTATTTTGACTTGTATTTCATTGCAGACAATATGAACACAAAATATTTAATGTTTTGTCTGGTCAACTTTATTTCATTTGTAAATATACATCCTTTCCTGTCATTCAGACCTTCAACACATTCCGGAGAAAGTTGTGACAGGAGCAGTTTAGGCCTAGTAATCAGGTAAATTGGTTATATAATGATGTGATTTGAAACAGGTGATGTCAACAGGTGATTGTAACTATGATTTGGTACAAAAGCAGCATCCAAGAAAGGTCTAGTCCTTTAGGAGCAAAGATGGGCCGAGAATTGCCAGTTTGCCAACAAATATGTGAGAAAATTATTGAAATGTTTAAAAACTTTGAAAAATGTTTTAAAAAAATTTCCTCAAAGAAAAATAGGGAGACATTTGGATATTTCACCTTCAACAGTGCATAACATAATTAAACGTTTCAAGGAATCTGGAGGAATTTCAGTGCCAAAAGGACAAGGATGCAAGCCTGAACAACCGTGATCTCTGATCCCTCAGTCAGCACTGCATCAAGAATTGTCATTCATCTATAAGTGATATCACCACATGGGATCAGGACTACTTTGGCAAACCTTTGTCAAGTACCACAATATGTAGTTACATCCACAAATGCCAGTTAAAACTGTACTGTGCCAAAAGGAAGCCCTATGTTAACATTGTCCAGAAGCACCGCCGACTTCTCTGGGCTCGGAGGCATCTGGGATGGACCATCACACAGTGGAAACGTGTACTGTGGTCAGATGAATCTGTATTTCAGGAATTTTTTGGGAGAAATGGATAACGTGGGATCAGGACCAAAGAAGAAAAGGATCATCCAGACTGTTACCAGCAACAAGTCCAAAAGCCGAGTCCAAAAAGAGTGTGCATATTCAAAGGCACAGGAAAAAGCTGAAATTTGACCGTTATGGGCATTCAAGGTAGACTTATTTAAAACTCTTTTGTGTTTTGTAATTTTAATTAAAAAAAATAATAAAAAAATGAAATATACTTACATTTAGAAAAAGTCAAGGTACTATATATGGTGTTTATTTGAACAAAGTTATTAAATTACAAAATTTTTATAACTGTCAAAATTATGTATGTATTTCTGTAGTAAAACATTATATTTCTGTTGTTTGAAAAAAAAATCAGACATTGTGATTAATTGGCAGCTAATTACTACACCACATGCTCACAGCATCATCAATGACAGTCCAACAGTATATCTAGTGGCTAAAAACAATGAATGTGTAACCACATTACTACAGATTAAGAAAACAGGCATGTCTAGTCAGTTCCTCTGACAATGATTAAACTACAAGTTTTATAACTATATGAAAACGCACCCCAGGTCACCAGTGTGAGTATATTATTGATTGTGTTTCATAATAAGAGATGTAGAAGTAGGATTTCTTTGCACAAAACAGACACGAAGATTCCTTAATGTCTAGCGATTAGGGATAATTAGATGGGTAGAGACGAGAACAAAGAAGTTATTGAGTTCTTTATTTTTCAGTCAGCCCTTCTCTTTTTCTCTTTCCTGTTTTTTGCTGCCTATTTCCTGCTGCACATTGATTGAATCAGAAAGATTCTGCCAGTTGGATGTAGCTGTAAAAGTTTTTTAGTAAATCAAGGTTTGTCTCTTATGGGTTAATATGTGTATGTGTGTGCCTTTGTGTGCAAAAAAAGAAATGTTTGATTCTTTTCTACGTCTGCCTTTGGATCGTTTCCCACGCCCTGAGGACAAAGCCTGCTCACCTCAAAACGTCACTCATGAACAAGTTTCAGAGGCTTTTATTTCTGTAAACACCTCAACATTTCATCACTATAAAAGTTTTGGCATTCTGCTGTGCTTGTAATCAGGTCCCTCAGGCTGAGGTTACACTGACAGACATAAAGTGTAGTTTTTTTTAAGGTTAGAGAAGGTAGTGTTAGATCCATTTTCCAGTTACTAAGGGATGTACACAGTGATTTGATGTACTCTTGAGGCATGTGGCTGTCTTGCCTGATTTGACACACTTTTAGCAGCGCCAACCTGAAATGTTATTGAGCATCAGTATATAATCTGTGATTTTTGCAGTTAGATAGTTTTTTTCTGCATGATTGTGATTTGCCTTTGAGCAAAGTCAGCACAATGTAGAGTCTGGGTTTGATTGCTGAGAGGCTGTTGATTGAATTTGAAATATGAATGCATATTCAACACATATTTTCTGTGTTAATAAATGCTAATAGTTTGAATCAAATGCAAAACATGTATCACTTTTTCAAGAAAAACATTTTGAGGCTTGGACTTCAGTTTATAGACTTTTTATAGGCAAGGCAAGGCAAGTTTATTTATATAGCACATTTCATACACAGTGGCAATTCAAAGTGCTTTACATAAACAGGAATAAAAATAGATGAAAACCGCGTAGAGAACAACAGTTTTTCCATATTCCAAAACATCATATCATATTTCTCATTTTACTCTGGGACTTCCCCCATTCTGGTGATCACCCCCCCTCTGTGGACTTTTTTTGGTACCTATTAATCTACCGGACGTCTCCAACAGATTCGATTTTTCACCTAAAATCGAAAAGTTAAGTTTTACAGCTCTAATTACGTGCCCCCCAATTTCAACTTCCTTCTGGAAGTAAATTCAATTCAGTTCCATTCATCTTTATTTCTATAGCGCTTTTACAATGTAGGTTGTGTCAAAGCAGCGTAACATAGAAGATTATAGTCAATTGAAACAGTGTCATTCCAGTTTTCAGAGTTTAAGTTCAGTTTAGTTCAGTTCAGTGTGGTTTAATTTTCACTGCTGAGAGTCCAAACACTGAAGAGCAAATCCATCGATGCGCAGCTCCACAAGTCCCGAACCATGCAAGCCAGTGGCGACAGCGGCGAGGAACAAACTTCACCAATTGGTGAAAGTGAAGGAAAAAAAACCTAGAGAGAAACCAGGCTCAGTTGGGCACGACCATTTAATATGGACACCTCTGGAATAATAAAAAAAAGACTAACATAAGCGCAGATGCCGTTCAAATGTCTTTTGGGAAATGTTCCCAGCTCCGGTTGCCCTAAATAATGCAGACTAAAGAATGGCTTATAAACGACAGGTTGCTATCAAAAATCACCCCCAAATTTTTGACTGAAGATGATGACTGAACTAAGAATCCATCAAGGGTTAGACAGTGTTCTAGGTTTTTGCGTGTGAGGTTTTTGGGTCCAATAAGCAAGACCTCAGTTTTATCTGAATTAAGTAATAAAAAGTTATTAGTCATCCAATTTTTTATATCAGCTATACAATCTGTTAATTTCGTAAATCCATACAAATTACCAAGTTGAGAGGAGATATAAAGTTGTGTATCATCAGCATAACAGTGGAACCTAACTTACATGCTTTTTAATGATATCACCTAGCGGTAGCATATATATAGTGTGAAAAGTAAGGGACCAAGAACTGAGCCTTGTGGTACCCCACAGTGTACTTTTGATCTGTATGATGCTTCTTCATTGACTGATACAAAATGATAACGTTCAGATAGATAAGACCTGAACCAGGCCAATGCAGTTCCTGTAATACCAACATAATTTTCAAGCCTATGAAGGAGAATATTATGATCGATTGTATCAAATGCAGCACTGAGGTCCAATAACACTAAGAGAGAAATGCAACCACGATCGGACGACAGAAGGAGGTCATTTGTAACTTTGAGTGCTGTTTCTGTGCTATGAAATGCTCTAAATCCAGATTGAAATTTTTCATAAATATTGTTTCTTTGTAGGAAGGAACATAGTTGAGCAGATACGACTTTTTCTAGTATCTTTGATAGAAAAGGCAGGTTTGAAATGGGTCTATAATTTACTAGTTCTTTGGGATAAAGCTGTGGTTTTTTTTAATAAGAGGCTTAATGACAGCTAGTTTAAAAGTTTTGGGAACATATCCTAAAAGTAGGGATGAATTCAAAACGTTAAGAACAGGTTCAGAAACTTCTGAAAACAATTGTTTTAATAATTTGGTCGGTATAGGATCTAGCATAGACGTTGTTGATTTGGACGAATTTATCAGTTTAGACAGTTCCCCAGCGGGAGGGGAACTACAATGCTATGTGGAAACTTCCACTATGGGGATTTCGTCAGAAAGCCAATCATTCTGAAGAGTAATTAAACGGGCCAATGAAATGCCAATGAGTTGGCGGTGTCAGCGTGCGCAGCTGGCAGCAATCACAATCAGCTTGTAAATAAGAATGCCGGCTGTGCCACACAACCACACCTTTTCGCTTTCAGAAGCCTCATGTGCAGTCTGAAAGAGACGTTTTGCTGTCATTCTCCGACTTTGTTCGAGAGAGAGTGAGAGAAAGCTGCCGTCTTCTGAGAGGCTGATTTCTCCCGGTTCCAGCGCGAGCAACAACGCGAGCAGCGGTGGTCGAGCTGGGTTTCTCCTGTCCCTGGGCGTTTCGCTGGACCGGTACTTCAAGAGCGGTGCGTATAAATTTAAGCAAATTTCCTAAAAGAGCAACACGGTCGTGCAGTGCGTCTTTTTAAAGACGTCGCTCCGACCGTGCGTTTCTGGATGCGGTGGTTTCCTGTCCACGGATGATGGGCACGAGCACTGTATTGCATGTCTGGGGGACCAGCATGTTAATGCGGTGCTCGCGGGCAGCGCATGCCATCACTGCGATGGCATGTCTGTTGCGCAGCTAAGATCGCGGCTCGCTCTTGCAAAAGGGCGAACCACCCCTGTTGTCCCCCGCAAGTAGCGGTTGGCACTCGGGCAGATCTGAGGGTCACAGTGGGGGTCAATCCGCCGCCCTCGGGCTTGCGGACCTCCCATTCCTCAGCGCGCTCCATCCAAGCTTCGAGTGAAAGAAGCGCACCATCCTTCGGGAGGGTCGCCCTCTCACTCGATGACACCGAGGACCAGATGTCCATCGCTGCATCGGAGGGTGGGCTGTCATTTTCCGATGACAATTCGGACCCGCTTCCTTCCTCAGGGGTGGTAAGCGAGGCTCCGGATATGGCATCTGATATGATGGCCGTGCTAACCTGGGCTGCGGGAGGATAAGAAGGGGAAACCCTCTAAGCCTCCCGTCCCCTTCTTCCCGGAGGTGCACAGTAAGTTCACGCAGCGCTGAGGGCACCTTTTTCTGCCCGGTCTGCGTGCGCTCCGCCCTCACCTTCCTCGATGACGGAGCAGCCAGGGGGTACGAGGCAAAACCCAAGGTCGAGTGTGCTAGCGCGGTCAATCTTGCCCGCGTGGTGCCCCTTCCTGGCGTGGTTAGCCTCGGCTCCCGTCCAAAGCGTGTAGGTTGTCTGCGTCCCTCATGGCCAGAGCCTAAACTGCTGCGGGCCAGGCTGCTTCCGTTTTGCTTGCTATGGCTAGTCCAAGCGCTGGCCCAGCGGCACGAGGAAGGTTCCGACCCAGGCTTAATGCACTACGCACTGCAACCGACTTTGCTCTAAAAACACCAGGTCGGCTGCGAGTGCCCTGGGAAGGACGATGACCACACTAGTGGTCCAGGAATGCCACCTCTGGCTAAACCTGGCAGATATGCGTGTCGTTGACAAAGTTCGCTTTCTTAACACACCCATATCCCAGGCTGGCCTGTTCGGCGACACCGGGGTGAGTTCACCCAGGAATTCACTTCGGTGAAAGAGTAGTCAAGTGCGATCGGCGGGCTCAAAAACCGCTCTCCCCGTCGATTCGTCCACTTTGGCTGCTTCTCGCCGAGGGCGCTCGTCTGTGGCTCCAAAATCTGCTCCGCCGCCCTGTCCGTTCAACTGGTTAAGCGGCAGCGTAGAGCACCTCACAGACGATCACCGCCCCCCGCCTCAGGGCGCCGCTAAGTCCAGTACGGACCGCGAAGCGTCCCTGAGACGGGCCACTCGGAGAAAAGGATGTTTGCTCTTTCCCTGGCGGAGGGCCAGGGACACCCATATCATTAACAAAAAGGCCGTATGGCTACTAAATTTTTTAAGAGCAATTTTTTCCTCTCTCCGGGTGTGATAGCCCGAACACTGCCAGTATGGGACGTTATGCCTTCCAGCTCGCAGGATCGGTGCTCTTCGCCACAGGCTCTGTGAGTGCCAGAGGACGGGCTCCTTTCTCTCGCACTCCTAGCCGCCCTGCGGGCTCTTGGGACGAAGTTAAGATTAAACCTCTTAACTTCCGCTCTTCCTTGGGACGCATGCCTCCCGGGTAGAGCTCTCCCATCCCGTGCTGCCCCACCGCTGGTGCGTCAGTGATTGCACCGATGATGTCACTCGCGTGGGCTCTGCCAGCCTGGTTAGCGCTGCCCAGCCCGTCGCGATGGCTCATTCGGACAATCAGACTCGGCTATGCGATTCAGTTCGCTAAACGGTCCCCCAAGTTCACGGGCGTGTATTACACCAGGTGTCAGCCCTGTGTCCGCCCCTCTCTTGTGCGAGGAGATTGCTGTCCTCCTGGCGAAGGATGCAATCAAGCCGGTCCCTCCAGCCGAGATGAGGTATGGGCTTTTTAGTCTGTACTTCATCGTACCCTAAAAGAGCAGTGGGTTATGACCAATCCTAGTTCTGCGCATTTTGACCCGCTGCCTTACAAGCAGCCGCTCAGAATGCTCATGCAGAAGCACATCCCCCGGTGCGTCCGTCCTCAGGATTGGTCTGCAGCGATAGACCTGAAGGACACGTACATTCATTTCTCCATTTTCCCACGCCACCGGCTGCTGTTTGCGTGCGAGGGTCGAGCATGATAGTACAAAGTCCTCCCTTTCTGGCTCTCCCTGTCTCCGCGGGTTTTCACGAAGCTCGCGGAGAATGCCCTAATGCCCCTTCGGCTCGCGGGCATCTGCATACTCCATTATCTCGATGACTGGCTTTTTAGCTCACTCGCGGGATCAATTGATTATGTACAGGGACTGGGTGCTCCGGCACCTCGACCTGTTGGGGTTTCGGGTCAACCGAGAAAGGAGTAGGCTCGCCCCTGTGCAGAGCATCTTTTTTCTCGGGTTGGAGCTGGACTTGATCACCATGACGGCGCGCCTCCCTCGAGAGCGCGCTGGGCTGATGCTGACCTGTCTGAGAGCGTTCGACAGGAAAACTGTGGTCCCACTGATATCATTTCAGAGGCTCCTGGGGCATATGGCATCCGTGGCCGCTTTACGCCGCTCGGGCTGTTCCATATGAGACCGCTTCAGCATTGGCTTCCCGATCAGTTCCCTAGACGCGCATGGCACGCGGGCACGCACCAGGTGACTGTCACTCCGCTGTGTCGCCGTGCCCTCAGCCTCTGGACGGACCCTGCGTTTCTACAGGTCTGTGTGCCTCTAGAACAAGTGTCCAGGCATGTCGTCGTTTCGACGGATGCTTCCAGTACGCGCTGGGGGGCCGTGTGTTGCGGGCATGCAGCTGCGGGTCCGTGGAAGGAACCCGGTTGCATTGGCATATTAATTGCCTGGAGCTGTTGGCAGTGTATCTCGCGCTGCACTGTTTTTACCGGTGCTAGAGGGGAAACACGTGCTGGTCAGGATGGACAGCACGGCGACGATGGCGTATATCAACCACACAGGGGGTATCCGCTCTCGCCGCATGTCTCAGCTCGCTCGCCGTCTGCTCCTCCGGAGTCTTTCGCGGCGGAATCGCTGCGTGCCATTTTTTCCCCCCGGCGAACTCAACCGTGCAGCCGATGCGCTCTCACGGCAGTTTACGCCCGGGAAAACTGAGACTCCACCCCCGGCTGTCCAGCTGTTATAGGTGCGCTCTGCGCGCTGGCTAACACAGCTGGCCCCTGGGCGTGCGTAAATACGCATTTCTCTCCAGTGAGCCTACTCGCAGATACTGTGTTACGTCAGGGAGGACGAGGACCAGGTCTGTTATTGCGCCTCTGGCTCAATCTGATCTGTATTTCAGCTCTCTCCTCGTGACGGCCCCTCCCTGGCATATCCCTTTGAAGAAGCTCCTTCTTCTTTGGAACAGGCACCATCTGGCACCCGCGCCCAGATCTCTGGAATCACGTGTAAGGTCCATAGATGGAGCGTGGAGGACTTAGGTGACTTACCGGTTCGGTGGTTAACACTGTCACTCAGGCTAGAGCACCCTCTACGAGGCATGCCTACGCCCTGAAGTGGAGTCTATTCGCTGTGTGGTGTACTTCTCTCCGAGAAGGACCCCGGACATGCCAGATCAGTGTGATGCTTTCCTCCTTCAGCTGGCTGAGCTAAGGCTGTCCCCTTCGCACTGAGGGGTTGGCGTTACGATCATCCCCGCTCTGAGGACGCGGGGATGGCGGCGCGCTGGGAAAGCATCGCCTCATCATCCAGTTCCCAGAGGTGCGAGACGCTAGTTAATTAAATCAATCCTGTCCCCCTCTCATACCCACTTGGAGATCTCTCTTAGGAGAGGTCTGCTCGATCCACTCGACTCAGTATCTTTAAGTTTTCTGTCCAGGTAGACAGCTCTGCTGGTCGCGTTGGCATCGGTCAAGAGGGTCGGGTATCTGGAGGCATTTTCGGTCAGCGAAGTGTGCCAGCAATTCGGGCTGGCCCACTCTCACGTTTTCCTGAGACCCCGGCCCACCTAGGTGCCCGAGGTTCCTACAGCGCTTCTTTAGACTATGTAGTGAACCTGCAAGCGCTGCCCACGGAGGAGGCAGACCCAGCCCCTTTCTTTGCTGTGTCCTGTTCGCGCTCGGCGCTTGTGACCGCATTAGAGCTTACGACTCTAAGCAGCTCCTTTTCTGTTATGATCGGCAGACGGGAAGTGCCGTATCCATTCTGAGGTTGGCCCACTGGATAGTGGATGCCATCTCCCTCGCTTTTCTATGCCAGGGTGAGCCGCGTACACCGGGAGTGAGAGCGCACTCGATTAAGAGTAACGCCTTCTCTTGAGCGTAAGCACGCGGCGCCTCTCTAACAGACATCTGTAGAGCTGCGGGCTGGGCGACACCTAATACATTCGTAAAGATTCTATAATCTTTAAGTGGGCTGGTTTTCCTCACGTGTGCTGGATACGCCAGTGAATGAGGAAATTCAGTACGGTGTTGAAACACGCTTGCTGCGCCTTTCTCTCTAACACAGAGATTCGTGCGCTTATTCACTCTGTTCAGTTGAGTTCCCCATTTGGCGAACCCTGCAGAGTTCCTCCGAGGCCCCCAGCATCTGACTCAGCGGAGGAGTCAGGTGCCTGGCCCATTACGTAGTTGGCATGCCCACTTGGTCAGCCCGCGTTCTGGGTATAGGTGCCTGCTATGCGCGATCCCCGCTGGCGATCCCATATGCTTCATTCAGCCATGGTGTAGTTCCTCCTCTTAGGCGGGCCCGTGTCTTCTCTCCCCGCTAACCATCCTTCATATGTGTTCTCCCCCTTTTCAGGGTTAGTCCATATGTCTTCCTGCCACCAGGTCTCCCCATTGGGCAGCAGGTGGCCTCCGCAGCGTCCTCCCTATCGGGACTGCACACTTCCCAACGTACTGTCGTAATTTAAAATTCCTAGTATCTTAACTAGGTGTATTTTTACGACTCCCCAAAAAATATAAATAAGCCTTTAAGTGCTTCACAGGTAAGTAAGGTAAGTTAGGGCCAGGGGACACGTTGGTGGGCTGCGTCTCTGGTGATGATGGTGCGCTCACGCCGGAGCCTGGCAAACCTCTCACCAGCGACGTGGTAAGGTTCAATCACTGTGGCGTTTTCCATAGATTTCCCCATAGTGGAAGTTTCCACATAGCATTGTAGTTCCCCTCCCGCTGGGGAACGTAACGGTTACTAAAGTAACCCTCGTTCCCCGAGGGGGGGAACAGAAATGCTATGTTCCTTCGCCACAGGGATTGCGCCTTAGCTGACAGCTGTAGTTCGGCTTCTTCAGCTAGAAAAGGTGTTGTTGTGTGGCACAGCCGGCATTCTTATTCACAAGCTGATTGTGATTGCTGCCAGCTGCGCACGCTGACACCGCCAACTCATTGGCATTTCATTGGCCCGTTTAATTACTCTTCAGAATGATTGGCTTTCTGACGAAATCCCCATAGTGGAAGTTTCCACATAGCATTTCCGTTCCCCCCCTCGGGGAACGAGGGTTACTTTAGTAACCGTTACGTTCTTCCTCACCTACTGTTGAAAAAGTTTGAAGTTTGTCCATTAACGGTCTACAGTGCTCTAATTATGACGATGCTGTAGGAGGCAGATTGATGGTGCTTATTTTATCTCTGATATCATCAATCTTGCATGTGAAAACATTCATAAAGTCATTACTGCTGTGTTGAGAATCTAATTCTTGCAATGTTTTTGAGATGATAGTATGCTGATTTAGTTACTGCTTTGACATGACACCTGAAACTCATATCTCACTCCAGAATCACACCAAGATTCTTGACCTTATTTTTTGTTGTTTGACCCTTAGAGCCAAGGTACGCATTCACCTTGAGAACCTCATCTCTGTTCCCAAACGCAATGACTTCAGTTTTCTCTGTGTTTAACTGAAGAAAGTTTTGGCACATCCAACTGTGTAATTTCATCAATGCATTGGCAGAGGGTGTCAATAGAATATAGAATTGTTATAGTGTTATAGAATTTGTTTAATTGCCTAAGAAAGTACTGATAACTATTGTGTGAAGGTTAGAGGTTTATGGATAATGTCTAGTTATTGGCCAGTTTATTGAATGACTGTACTAAGTACTAAGCGTAGTATATACACACATGAAACAGAACTTTAAAATAAATTTATACCGTATTAAGCAGCACAACTGTTTCCAACATCAATGATTGTAAGAAATGGCAAAAAATGATGATTATGATTTTTAATGGATCGTTTGACATTTGACAAATGGAGAAGCCTTATGACTGTTGAAAATTCAGCCATCACAGAAATAATATACATAATATTATTAAATATGCATTAATGATAATATACTTTAACAATTTTTTAATTGTTATAATATTTCTCAATATTACTGTTTTACTTTACTGGATAAAAAAAATGGAGTCTTGATGAGCATTATAGACCAATTAATAATAATAATAATAATATTAATAATAATAAACTTACTTAGCCCAAAACATAGAATGCTTACTCTTTTTCTTTCTTTCTTTCTTTCTTTCTTTCTTTCTTTCTTTCTTTCTTTCTTTATTTCTTTCTTTCTTTCTTTCTTTCTTTCTTTCTTTCTTTCTTTCTTTCTTTCTTTCTTTCTGTCTTTCATTCTTCACAATGTGTGCTGTAAATTGTATTTACTTGCCAGGTTGTGGAAACTGAACCTAGATCGCAATAAAAACCATCCTCCCCAAGCAGTTGAATTCCCAACCAATATAAACACACCATACCTGTGCCCAAAGAAAACTTTCCTGATGTTTACACATTGCCACTGCAGCACACTAAATGGAGGCACCCCGAAATTGTATCTAATTGACGGTCACTGTAGTTTTTGGAATGGAGTACAGAAAGTTATCCATACAGTAGTTTCCATTTGCTGCATATAGATTTACCGAACTGAAGAGGATTAAAACATAATTTAGCATTCAGATGCTCAGTCATGCCCAGGACTGATTCATGGCAGGATTTGGATCAATGTGTTTGGCGTCATACTGAGTTCCTGTGTCTTAATGAGAAACCAAATACAGAGGCATGGAGAATGAAGTCCAACCAACCAATTCAAAATCAAGACACCAATATTTTTATATAGATGTATTGTTAGAAATCCATAAAAGATTATACACAGTACATTTCGACATCTACTTAATGAAGGGTTAGGTATTTGCTAGTATGCTTTAAAAAGTAGCAAAAAGCAATCATTGGTTTACCTTATTGTTTGTGCTATGACAAAGCAATGTTTTTGAAAAAATTAAATAAAATAAATACAACAGTAATACAAAGTTCGGTCATGAAACTCTATTGGGCACTCAGGCTGATAGGTCCTATCCAATCTGCTTTCAACTTTATAGCACAGGTGATTGCTGCTGAGGTGACAACAACCAATGAGCTTGCTCCTCAACATTTAAATACCTCCATCTAGTTTGTGTTGTGAATCTCTCCTCCACCTCATCTCCACTTGTTTATAGATCTGCTCCGAGCAGTGTGTTATATCCTGAAACAGTATGTGTGAAAATACTGGCAGTAGCAAGTCTCAGTTTTTGATCTTCACCAATAATCAATGCAGCAGAAGCATAGCAGATCTACTGTTTGCCACCAAGGTTAAACATTTCAACATTCATTAATACACTACAGTAAAACAGAGTTGTCTTGACAGAAACAGCCAAACTATAGGTTAGGTTAGGTTAGGTTATTCATCTCTTAGGAAATTTGATTTGCACAGGTGACACAGTTAATTGACACAGTCTCCCTCACAATCATTCAAAAACATAGAAACATAAAGACATAATAAATACTAAAAACAGGGGCCAAGGTTAATTTTAATCCATGTCCATCGTTCAAAATAATTCACATTCTAGCGTACTTACAGATGTTTTAAAGTAGAAATAGCAGTTGGTATAAATACTTTCTTAAACCTCTGTGTCCACCCCTCTAGTGCTCTATACACTGCTTCAGTTAGACAGGCTGATACAATAAACCAAACAATAACACAATAATAAAGAACAAATTCAATAAAAAATCTGGTAAAGCAGTGTCATTAAATCTAGGCATACTATAAAATAATTTATTTTCCTTAAGAAAAACAAGTGCTGTTGGACCTTTGTGCAAATGGCTTCAGTGTTAGCTTCAATATTGTATATTGAATATTGTATTGTATATTCAATAAGTTTAATAACTAGGAGAAAAACATAAATACTGTGGTACCTAAGTGTAGTATAGTTCATATTTATTATTTCTCTGCTAAATGTAATAGGTGAAATCCAGTCATTTCAACAGAAATCTGTACAGCCTGCTGTTAACAAAATGCAAGATGGGCAAAAAAACTGTAATATTTTTAAATACTAATTTGAACAAACTTGATTAAATGTATCACAACAGTCATTTCTGAGTGTAACATTACATTTAGATCTGCTCATTGTGCAACAAATTATCTTTTTATGTGCATGGCACATTATAACCAAACCTAATTCTGTTGCAGTAGCCCATCAGAGGCATTTAGATTAGTCATTACTGACTGATTTCTGCACTCACAAATCATAAACAAGTGCAAATATAAGAGAATCATTTTGCATATAATCAACTTCAGTGATATTAACAGGAAACATGTTGTACTGCTGATGGGGAACGCTCTTTGCTCACTTCATCTAAAAAAATTCCAGTTTGCATAGGCAATAAACTAATTCATAAATGGTTATTAGCTTCTAGTTTTGTCTGTGTTGCCTGCACTGTAAAAAAATGCTTTTCTTATTTAGAGTTTGTGTCTTTTTTCTAGTCCATATAAATTTTTAAAAAATCTTAAATCAAAAAGCTTTTTCTATGCAAATAAAAAGAATGTTTTGTTTCCATTAAAAGGGCTAAATGTGATTAAATGTGTTTTTCTTTAAAACAAGCAAAATAATCTACCAATTGTGTAAAATAATCTTATTTGAAATTTCAAACAATATTATTTTAGTTATCTCATTGGTAGATTATTTTGCTTGTTTTTAGTAAAACCCCACTTAATTTTGATTTATTATTTCTGTCAGGGTTGGCAAGGAGGACCCAAACGTAGAATAGACAGGAGAACACAAGGTTTATTTACAGGAGGGACACAAGGCAATGCAAAAGGAGAGTCCACACAATAGTGCAGGGTGACGGCAAGAGAACAGGCTGGTGAGGGATGGAGACTCAGGACTTCAGGATGATACAGATGGGAGAGTCTTGTTGGGGTGGAACAGGCTTGTCAGGAAAGGGGAAAATTCCAAACTTCAGGCCAAGCAGTGAGTAAGTAGCTAGCAGAACCTCAGGTTTGGGACAAGGGTGGCAAACAGATGGAACGTCAAGCCAAGGGGGATCCACAACCAGCGGAGACTCAGGAGGCAAGTGACACAAGCAACACAACAGGACTAGACAGCGGGGGATACAAGAAAATCTAAAAGAAAAGCAAGCAAAAACAAAATATAACAACGTAAAAACAAGAAATATTTAAGATGGGGAAAAATAGAGCTCGAGAAATAAAATGCAAAATAAGGGACTAAATAAAACTTAAAAAAAAAAAAAAAAAAAGGCCAAAAGAAAAAGGTTAGAGCTAAAAATAACAAAGCAAAAAAGCAGAAGGAACTAAAAATAAAGAACTAACAAAAGACTAGGAGTAGACTGGGACTGATGATCACAAAAATGGCAAAATGAAAACTCGAAATAAGTTTTGAACTACAAACAGAAATAAAAATGACAGTGACTTAGCTGAGAGAAGAGAAAAATAAATAATTAAATAAATAAAAATCAAAAGGGTAAATTAATTCGAGATAAAGATCAAAAAGATTAGTACTAGACTAAGACTAGACAAAAGAAACAAAACTAGACTATATAAAATACTTCTATCAAGCACTAACAAGACTAGCTAGACAAGCACACAAAAAGATAGTGTGACGAACCAGCAAGGACAAGGGGGAAATGAACACAATATAAAGGGGGTAGAGAGCACGAGGAACAGGTGAACATAATTAGACAAACAAGAACTAAACAAGGGGGCGAGACATAGGAAAACAAGGAGGCAGGACAAGGGGAGCACATGGCCAACACAACAAAAGAGACAGCCATGTGCTAATACACAAAACAAACAGAGAGACATTAAACACAGACAGGAGTGACAGGGCTGTAAGGGCTGTATCCTGACAATTTCTGAACATTAAACAGTATTTTTTTTTTTATTCTTGAATTTTTAGGTATTTGGACTAGAAACAGCACAAAACAAAAAAAAATTTTTTTTAACAGTGTCAAGCTTGAGTGCAGGAATGAAGTGAGAACCCATTCGCACAGTTCTTCAATGTAAAATATAAGCAAACATAAACTCAGAGACCCCTAAAAGGGTGGGTGAAACAGAGAATGACATGTCAAAACATCTTAGGAATAATACAATCTATAGGAAACATCAAACATGGGTAAGACCTCAGATTAGCACATGACAGAGCCCACAGGGAGAATAAAGAGGAGAGTAAACAAAGAGACTAACAACAGAGAACAGGTGGGGTAAAAGAATCAATAATCAGGTAATGAGGGATTGGCAAGGTTAGACAATAGACAGAAGAACACATGGCACATTGAAACAAACAAAACAAAGCCCTGTGGTCAGAGAAAACACACAGTCAGTGAGAGCTCTCAGCAACTGTTTGTCCACGTAAAACATGACAACAAGAAAGCACACGGTTGATAAACGTGAAATGTGTAAACATGAAACACAATAGTGACTGGTTAATGAAAACATAAACAAGGTGCTCAACAATAACAGCAGAAAAGAGCACACAGTGAGTGAAAGAGCATTCACGCCGTGCTCAGAATGAAAGACACAATGCTCTGTACAAAACAGCTCATGTCAACGTGAAAGTGTATGGCTTAAGCTTGATCAAAATTGCACACCCAAGAAGGCCCAAAACTGTATCTGATAGTAGCCAGAATGTGACAAGTCACACTAAACATTAAATACTGAAATATTATTTTTATCAGCATTAATAGCATTAAGCAATATTAATTGATAACAAAAGAATGAATTAAGAAAAAAGTTTGGTGTCATTGCATGGTGGAGATCAAAATTAGAGAACACTTGATTTTTTCAAAGAAATAAAGTAATCTTCATCATTCAATATTTAAAGCAATTTTAGTTGTGGCTTTAATCTGGGGTGCCTTTTGTTTTTTGGAAAAGTGTTTTTACAAAACAACAAAGGCACTTCAACAAAAAGAATGCTTGATTTTATGTAAAACACAGTGATTAAAATGATAGAAAAAAGAATGATTGTAGCTGGAAAAAAGATTACAACTTAAAATTCTAAAGGGTACAGCAGTGTGTTCAGCCCTCTCTTCCACAAATCAGTAGTGGGTCTCTTAGCCTTAATTATGTCACCAAGGATGTTCTAGATATTTTCAATAAGGTTTATATCAGGACTATGGGTTGTCCGAAGGCTTCAAGGTACTGTTTTGCTGAGTGACTGGGTTCATTGTCTTGCATACAAATTGCTGGCTGATGGGTTGATGAATGCAGGGAAGGAACCGCATGTTGCTGAAAGAACTTCTGATAAACATTTTCCACTCTGCTGTGTAGCTTAATAGAAACCAAGCTCCTGCTGCAGAAAACGCCATCAAACCATAACGTTTCCTGCTCCACCTTTCACTGACTTCTGCACACACTTTGTTTTCAATATTTCCTCATTTTGACAATTGACAAAATGTTTCACATCAAACTCCATTCAAATTAAACTTGCTCTCATCGCAAAACTGAATTTTGGACCAGTTCTGTGTCCACACAACATACAGTTCTTTTCTGTGGTTAAAGGTTTAGTCACTGCAAAACTTTTCATTACAAATTCTTTTAAATGTCAAGGCACTGTATGCCAGGACAAATTCTTGCCCTGTTAAGCTCTGAACTAGAGAGAAATAATTCCAATAATGTTCTCGCATGCATTTGTCTTTTTTGGACAAGCGTTTTTGGATGAGTTTGTGACATTGTAAAAGATGCAATTTTTTTACAAATGACATGTTTGGAACATTTAGCTTCTCTTGCTATGATGATTAGAAATAAATAAATAAATAATAATAATGTTTATTTTATATAGTGCCACCTAGACTAATAATGCATCAAAGGAGTTACAAAGACAAAGGAACAAATAGCAAATAAGAAACAGACACAACGGCTACAGAACTTATGGCTGAAAGGGTCTTCATATTGGTGTTCATTTAGTCAACCTGCTAAAGGGGGGGTTTTAGTCAATGGCACACCGTCTTGCAAAGTTAAACAGGGTTTATCAGATAATTAAGAAAATAACTTTTTTTTTTAATTATATCATTTAAATGCCTTATGTAGGCTATTTATATCTTATAATAGCTGTGTAAACATGAATGCCACCACTCAGCAGCATTAAACTGCTTTAAATGAATGAGATGCAGCTTCTCATCAACCATTATGCTGATGAAACTTTATTGCCAACAGCCTGTAGTTCTCTGATTGTTGAAAGCATTGGACATAAAAACAACAGATAGATTTAATAAAAACTCCCCTTACTAAGGTAACAACTAAATATTCTTATTAAAGGCAAAATTTTGGCCACTGATAAAACAAAAAAGTTAAATTCTGACCCAAGTTTAATGGGACTGTCAGGAAAGTCTTCTGAAAACCCATCAAATTCAGACAGAGAAGGTTAACACCAGACTATTAACATTTTAAAGCTGAGACATCTTGGTTGCCTGAGCAAAATACTAATATACCTGGAGAGGAAGACTGTGTGGGAGAGAGGAAGAGGACACTTAGCATTTCTGCTTAGTCATTCTGACCTTATACATGCTGCCCAGAGCAGTGACACCAATCAGATGGGTGATCTACTCAACCAGTTCATTTAAATACAGATGATGTAGGATCTATTAGTTGATCAGGCAGTTCATTCAGGAATCATCCAGATAAAACAGTATATTCTGTTCAAATTTGAAAATCAACTGTGTAAATCATGTTCACATACTGTAATTCTGCCTGTCAACCGCTGTTTGTCTGTGTGGAGAGGACACTTACTGCTCAAAGCATTGTCAGTTCTTCCCATAAGTGACATTTTGTTTCCCCCATCATATATCTGACTTCTAGTGAGAGTTCATTTGTTCCCAATGCTGCTCTTGCCATCAGCACAGTGCATGCATATGCTACTGACCCGCTGGCCTTCTCCCCCTCTTCTTGTCCTCTATAAAGTGACCTTGCCAATTATCTGTATGATTGTGACATCTCTACCCTCAGCTGAAGTTAAACACAATATAGAAAAACAGGCCACATCTATAATAATGTTAATTTATTGACTGATATTGAGATTTGATAAGGAAAACTAAGGAGTGACTAATGCAAGTAATAATTATTTCCTTATTTGAGTTTCGAAGGACCTGTCCTTCTGTTGTTTAGTCCTTCTAATTGCGTTCCAAACCCTGAATTACCCTTTTTTTTTTAAATATCGCATGCTCTTCTTGTAATGTGATGCAGTGTATGGGGTTGTCAACCTCTAAAACAGGACAATTTATTTGCAGCCAGCATGTGAAATCTGGCCCACATTCAAGTTCGTCTGCTTGAGGGATGTGCCTTGAATTGTTTTTGCACTAACAAGTTTGTCTGGAGGGTTGCAACACTGGCCCAAGCCCATGTTTGAAAGTCAAAAAAAGAAAGGGAAAAGTCTGAACATTACCACAAACTACTGAAGACCAAAACAACAGTCACAACATTGACAAGTGTCAAATGGGTCTCATTCATTAATATATGCTTAGGGCAACACTTTAGCATAAGTAACAATTCACACCATTTACTACTGGCTTATTACTTGCCTATTATTACAATGTTTACTGTTTATTAGCACTTATAAAGTATGATCTTATTTTACATCCCTAATCCTACCCAATACCTAAACACAACTGCTACATTACTAACTATTAATAAGCAGCTAATTAGTTTATTGGGCTAAAAGTCTTAGTTAATGGTTTGTTAACGGTTTGTTAATAGCTTGAATTGTACATTAAAATAAAATGTGGCCCCGCTTAGATTATTTTGTCACACTAGTGATGTACAATAAGATTATACAGATTATTTACTTTTTAAGTACTATATAAACAGCCAATATCTTAATAATAGGCAGGTAATAAGGCAATAGATAATAATGAAGATTATGAATATCAGAAAATGTCTGTAAAATGGCATTTGTCTGATTTCAGCATCTAGTAAAAACAGGAGAAACATATTATGAACAAATAAATTAGAAGACTTTTAATTTCCCAATCAGCCCAGTGTAACAAGAACAATAGACAGAGTTGCCTATTGCTGATCATTGTGAAACATGATTCAGAAACCACATTGCCAGGTTATACTGCTTGACCACTTTGTGAAGTAGTGAACCTATCTTTAAATGTATACTTCTATCACCATTGGATGTAGCGTGAATGTATGCTAGGGCATGGGCATAACTGACATGTGCGTGAATGGAAAATGTGGACATCATATACAGACTATCTTATCTCTTTGAATTTTAGATTATTATGCATTTATATTATACTTTGCTGCAAGAAAGCCTTGACATATCTTGAACACAACTGTCTATTGCAGGCTCGTAGCCAGGGGGGGTTCTGGTGGTTCGGAAGAACCACCCCTCACTGACAAAGGTCCAGAATTTGTCACATACATGAGCTCGTTTGTCCTATTTTGACTGCTATGCCATTATAAATAGTGAAAATAACCCATCGAAAAAGGCTTTAAAACCTGGCTTAAAAAAGGCTGCTGCATTGTTTTTAAACATAGAAAACATTTTACAAGTAACTTTTATTCTAAATCTTGGACCTAATGCTTAAAACGAAAAAAAATGAGGAATAAAAAGGTGTGAAGGACCAAAAGTGGCTACTGTTGTTATCCATGAATTTTCAAATGTACATTTTTTACAAGAGAGGCTAGAAAAACTGTAAAGCTCTACATTATTATTATTATTAGTAGTAATAGTAGTAGAAGTAGTAGTAGTAGTAGTATTACTACTATTAATATGTTTAAATTATGATTATTATTTTTTTAATGGCCAAACTGAGGAAAGTCGAATGTGCTGGCCAGTTTGTTATTTGCCTAATAAATGGCAATAGACTACAGTTTGTAATTGAAAACTTTAACAGATTCCTATTTTTTTTCTATATGATGTAATAAATATGTATTTTAAAAATAAGTATTTCTTCAAATTTCTTTATTATAAATCTTTAGGAAATATTTTATATCATATTTATATCAAAAAGTGTGGTTATGATGACCATCCGACAAGCTTATTTAGCTAAAAATGGTGCTTTAAATGTCACTAAAATGGGCGAATAACTGCAAAAAGGTTCTTTGAGTAAAAAGAACCACCCCTTTTACCAGGCTGGCTACGGGCCTGTATTGACAAAGTGTGAGGGGACAAATTTACGTTTTACAAAAAGTGTTCTTCCCCCTTGAGACTGCTTCCTTGTAGGGAATGTTTTCAGTGTGTATAATTTCTGTCCATTCATCATCCAATACTGTTTTATGTCATCAGAATATAACACACATAAGTCATTTGATCTAATGTTATGAGACTTTTAGCATTTTTCTCCATCCTTTTTGTAATTGTGTTTAAAAAAAGCAAAGTAAGAGTTCTTCAAAGTATTTCCTTTTGCATTGAACTTTCACTTGCCACAGTGCTTTCACTGGTACAAAATGCCATACATCACTGCTTTTCTTTTTCTTAATCCTCCAGTTGGAACATCTCGAAATAGGAAGGTGGTTGCTGATGTCAGCATCATTTTGTAGTAGAGTGTTATTAAATATAGGACAGCTTTACTTGACCTCACTGCAGCACTGAGTGAGTGGGCAGGATTAAAGCCATACGAAAATTTAAATAGATCTCCGTTCCTCATTAACACTCAAAGCGTAACATCCTCAGAGAGGGGAGAACATTCCTCAACATCTTGGTGCTTCATAAGCAATATGCTGTAAATTTGGGGTTTTCTCCACTGTCAGTGCACAGCTGCATTACATCTCTGAGTCAGACAGCAGCTGCTATTTATAAGCTCCATTGGCTGAGCTTGTAACTTCTGTTCTGCTGGCCTGGATTTACAGCTCTTTAGAGTATTTGCCTTGAATCTGCAGCTGTTAGAAATTGGTAAAGCTTCTTCGTTGTAGAGCCCTACTGCTGGAGTAACTGGCTAAACGCTGCAGATCTATAATTCAGTTGGAGTGACACTGTAATTAGGCTGATAGCAGTTTAGGAGAGATTGTGCTACTAATGTAATAATGATTGCCATGTCACTTTTTAAAATTCTTTTGGGGTTGAAGTAATATTCTCAATGTGGGGTTTTAATATAAATCTTACATTTAAATGTTCCAATCTAATTAAATGTAAATGTTAGATTTACATCCATAAAAGTGGAAACTTAGTTTATAGAAGACAGTGGAAGCTGCACAATGGAGAGAAGTCTGTTACAACTGTTATTTTCATTGATATATATATATGTAATATGTATGTTTGTATTTCTTTCTTTATTGATGACACTGGTCAAAGCATCACTGGTTTGCTTATTACTTTACTAACTTTACTTTTAAAATCTACATTTATATTTTTGCGTCATTTTAAGATTTTTGTGTGTGTGTGTGTGTGTGTGTGTGGTTTTGGAACTTTTCATGAGAAAAACAATGTGATCACATAATGTTTGAAAATCACGTTTCACATAAATTCCACTTGGGTTTCACGTTTGATTTTTAGCTTATGTGATTCTCATGGTTTTTCTGTAAGGGCTGGTAATTATGCACGTATTTACCAATTGAATCCCTAAAATTAATATAAAGCCAACATCAAGGGAATGTTACCTTTCAGTTAATGTGTTTTTAATGATATTTTTAATGATTTCTTAATATTGTTTGAAGATATTATCAAATTTGTATTTTAAAACCACAATAAAAAACAATAGTTTTTCTAATTGTAATTACTAATTTACTCAAATTTCCTTTTTGCCAAGGCTGTTGGTTAAAGGTAATAATGTTTAGTTTCTAGAACAGACCAATTGTTTCATTTCTGAAGATATTAATGTATCATCAGGGATGTCTTTTTTTTTTTTTTTTTACCTCACAAAGTCTCGTTGGCTTGCATGTAATAAATCATCAGGGACCACTGTTTCAGCTACAAATCTTCATTGATGTTTTGCTGAAGGGAAAAAAGCCACCTACATCTTGGACAGGCATAGGGGAGACTTTATTAATAGCAATTTCTCACTTGTAGGTGAACAGTTCATTAAAATAGTTTAAAATTGGCTTTTTAAAGATTGTCTGAGCTTAATATGGCACACCTGGCCACTTATTTGCAGCATTATTCTCACATTTAGCATAATTGGCCATAATCTGCATGTTCAGTGGCACTGCACATTAAAAAAAACCTATTAAAGGTTAAACAAGAATTGGCTGCTTAATTACATAGTAGATGTTTGTGGAGGATGACATGACAATATAGCAAACACAAACGAACAGATTTTCTCAGGTCCTAGACTTTTTTCTTCAAGTTATAATCAAATAATCATTAAATGAGGCAGAAGTGCTTCTGCAAGGAATATCACAATTCGCCCTCGAACAGCACTTAATATTCTTTTCCTTTTTCCTTTTCAGGCACTTGGGTGACATTTGGAGGGCAGATTTCAGATGAGGTAAGTGAGAATTGTTATATTTTCTCACAGCCTGTACTTGAAGCCATAAAAGTATGAAACTATTAAAATCAGAGGGTGGTGAAACAGCAAGAGTGACAAGAAAAGCCTGCAGAAGGCAGATACTCTGAATTGTGTGCATGTCTGAGTGCACATGATGCAAAAGACTCTGACATTTTGTTCTAGAAGTTGTGTAAAATGTACAAGCACACAGATGCAGATGTTGTGAAAGGGACAGTCGCGTCCACCCAGAGGACAAGTGAGGATGATAATTTGTTTCTGAGGGCATGTAAGTTTATATAAAACAGCCTGCTGTCCGCGATGAAAGGGTTAAAATGACCTTAGTCTCTAAGGTCAAACAGCCTCTGCCTTTCTGTACTGGCTCTGGCTGTCAAGAGATAAAGCATGGAATTGTCACCCCGTCCTAAACAGGCGCACATCCAGTGTTGAGCAGAATGACTCAGCGAACTGTCAGCTGAGTGGATCTGACTGGACTCGCAGCGTAGACTGACAGGGCAGTTTGTTTCTCTGCCGTCATCAGGGATTTGCTTTCTCTGCGGCATTGGGGTGTCAGAGAGCAACGTCTGAATCAGGACTTTATGTTAGCACTCTGTGTGAGTAACAGTCTTGGACGGTGTGTGGAAGTAGTTGGAGGAGGGTTTAAGGAAGTGTTAAGAGGCTCCTGTTAAATGAACTAGAGTTGACGTTGTGTTAAATCTTGGTCTACAGACTGTGAAAACTGCTCTTCTCTCAGTTCCAGAGTTGTGGATGAATATCATCCATTATATTTGAGCTTTACTTTATAACCAGAACATGTACCAACATTTTTGCTCCCAAAATATACTTTAACATAGCATTTGCTGCAGTTCTCAGCTGAAATGAACAACAATAATTGTTATTCCTTTTACACATGTTATGTTTACAGGGTATATTATTCATTTTTGAGCACTTTGTCACAGTCTGTTGGACTATAATAGGTTATGGCCTCAAAAGATTTACATTTTGTTCATACCTGGTCACTTCATTTGTTTTCTCTGATTGGATAGCTATCTGATTTGTGAAAATGGTTCCATTTACATTTGGCCACATAAGTGTTTCTTCGCTAAACGAATATGATTGCAATATTCAAATCCCATGCTATATGCAAATTGTAATAGATTAAGCCAACTAAAGTAAAAAACACATCACATATTCTTTAAATTATTATATTTCATTATTTGCAGAACTGTAAGCTTGTATATTTTATTCAGCATACAAATGATTTTATATGTAGGCTACAGGAGGCTTTGCACTTCACACTTGTTCCTGTAAATCATCATCACATGCGCACAAGGCAGGCTCCACGATTACTGTTGTTATAAGCTAAATGAAATATCCATTTTTGTCGTACAGGTATGTGCAAGACATCATTCAAAACTTTAAAGGGTTTACATTCATTTGTGTATATCCTACTCTACCAAAAACTAAAACACTGTGCCTTTGTTTACACTGTTATCGACAGTGTAAATGGAAGTTTTGTAAATTACACAGTATTTAACTGTGATATGAATTGTATTTTACTGTAGGACAGTTATGTTACTGTATTTTAAAGTTGCATTGTAAAAATGACTGTATATTCTACAGTAAAGATATACAATAGATAGATTCTACAGGAACTTGTTAACAGTGTACAAAGGAAACACTATATTGTTCTATTATTTTCCTCTCAATTCACATATATAGGCTACTTTTTTATTAAATTAACATTCTGATTTGATCATTTAATGTTTAATCACGTGTCAAAAATAGAATGAACTGAAGATCACAATCTCCATTAGAGCTAGGGCACTCCAGCTGGTGATCCTGACACAATGGGGCTGTTTACACCTAGTCATTTCATATGTTTTTCTGATCGGAAAGCCACTGTTTTTTTATTTATTATTATTTTTTTTTTCAGATCATTCTATTTTTGACTTGTCATTAAACGCTAAATAATAAAATCAGAATCAGACTGACCCAAGTCATTTTATGGATTTTTCTAAGTAAAAGATAAAGTACATCAAGGCGGTTGTTATACCAGATTATTACACAGCTCTTTAGAGTACTTGATTCATCTTGACCATCAGTGAATGCAACCATATTCTTACGTCCACATTCATATTTATAGGCTTGTCTACCACAGCGCTGTTTTTGACTGTTTGGCACAATCTTGTGACTGAAATATATGCAGTTTAATGTATGCTCCATTCAGCCATTTTCGTTTCTGACAGTTTTGTGTTTAATTAAAACATTCAACTATTATGGCTTAGAACAAAGTTTTGTGTCTAATTTAAAAATGTTGTGCCAAGTAGTCTTGTAATTAACAGGATACATCTAGGCAGTTGCTTTCACAGCTCTTTAATCTTATACAACTAATATACTGATATATCATGTTATTGATAAAGTAAATCCATGAGGTAATAAATAAAGCCTGACAGGCTTATCAGCAGCCTGACATGAATCGGACTGAAGGGCTTTACTATGTAAAAAAAACAACTGTCCTGGATGTACTTTTTCTCATTTATTACATGCATGCTTGCCACAAAACATAAGGAGCTTAATGGAGCATACACTAACCTGGTCATTATTCAGTCATAAGGTGACGCCAAACAATCATAAATGCAAAGGTGACAAACAAAACCAGCTAAATAGAGCATATACTAACCTACATATTATTCATTCACAAGATGGCATCAAACAGACAAAAACTTCAGCGTGACAGACAAGCAGATGCATATTAATGTGGATGCAAGTATATGGATGTGAGGACATACACTCATGGTCAAGGTGATTCAAAGTTCCCAGATGAGCTTGTGTTATTCAGTGGTTGTTATCTCAGAATGCTGTGACTGATTAATCAGAATCAAGTATTCCAGACAGCCTAAGATGTAAGAAACAATCTGTGTTTTATTGCCATAATAACCAATGCAAATATTTGGTTAAATGAAACAACCAAAAACACAAATCAGATCTCAGCAGTTGTAATTTATATCCAATATCCAAGGCAGATGCACAAATAATCAGATATGGACTGACTGTGTAGAGGACAGTATTAAAATGGCTTTAGATTTTCACTGACTGTGTAAATGTTGCAATTGACCTGTAGGTTGCCACCTGTTACTGTAGCATCATCACAAGCTGTGCTCTTGATCAGTTAGCTCATCTTTAATATGCTTTTTGGCATTTTTCCATACCTCTCTTCATCTCTGTCTTTGTTCTGAGGGTCACCTTCCTGGATGAGTATCTTTTTATTGATGAGCTGGGAGATTTGTTGAACTTGACAGGGGGGAATGTAATTATGGCTTTCCATAAGAAAAGTTTAGGAAGAACTTAAAATGGAAGACACAGTTTAGAATATCCCAAAACTTAGCAGACATCAAGCCAAATTCTTTATGCCGAATAATTTATGCGATTTAGTCTAACATTTTGAAGAAACATTTGAAGTGTACATATTGTATAGATGCATGTATTTGCATTGTACTTATATTATACAATACCTGAATATTATTAGATAATTCATTATCTATAATTACTTTCTGTAAATACATCTGCAATTACTGACCCTATCTACCACTTAAATAACATTTTTGATGCAAGAACAAAGGGTTTAAAGGCACTCAATATGAAGATGGAACAAAGTTTTGTTCACCACATGTTTTCTATTTATAAGAGTAAATAAGACTGGAACGTTCAAACAGTAGTATAGTAGATGCATGCAATGATTTTGGAAATTAATGCCATGTACTCCATGTTCTCTTTAGAAAGACTTTTTAGGTTTTAAAGAATGTCCTTTTTTCTTTTAAGTAAAAATAGCTTATTTTGTAGTATGACTCAAGTAACGTTTTACTGGAATAATATTTCAGGTAACAAAGGGGGTGTTCATAAGATTCATGACATGTCATGATAATGAATGAGATTTTATGCACGCTTATGACAACTGCCAATATATGTCATTTGCTTAGCTCATTTTAAATGCAAAGATGACATTGTTTGAGATGCTTTTGTTATGACAGCTTAACACAAACAAATATCATAAACTGTCTTTGTCTTTGTCATGACAACTTGACATCACCAAGACCGCTAAACCTGTCAGTGTCTTTGTCATGACAATTTGACATCATCAAGACAACATAACTTGACATAAACATGATTATCATGGCCATTATGTGTCATGAATTTTATAACAGCATTATTAAAAAAAAATCTTGACCTCAACTCCAATGGTGCAAATCGAATTTGTAATTTAAATGTCAATAAATATTATTCATTCATTCATTCATTTTCTTTTCGGCTTAGTCCCTTTATTAATCCGGGGTCGCCACAGCGGGATGAACCGCCAACTTATCCAGCATATGTTTTATGCAGCGGATGCCCTTCCAGCTGCAACCCATCACTGGGAAACATTCATACACACACATACATACACTATGGACAATTTTAGCTTACCCAATTCACCTATACCGCATGTCTTTGGACTTGTGGGGGAAACCGGAGCACCCGGAGGAAACCCACGCGAACACAGGGAGAACATGCAAACTCCACACAGAAATGCCAACTGACCCAGCCGAGGCTCGAACCAGCGACCTTCTTGCTGTGAGGCGAACGTGCTACCCACTGCGCCACTGCGTCGCCTCAATAAATATTAATGAAAAGTATTAGTTTTAATAACAAAGTGATCGTAAAAAAATATTAATGAATGGCTTCATGACATTTTATGATTTGCAACATTTTTACATTGGTATTTTGTATTTGTTTTTTTACTTCAAGTAAAATTATAAAGGAGTTACTTTAATATTATATAAAGGAATAATATTTTTGGCTATCTGTCCTTTTACTTGATTTGCACTTTATCTACACTGTTAACGATTCTTGTAAATTACACAGTATTTAACTGTAATATGTACTGTATTTTACTGTAGGACAGTTATGCAGTATGCTATTGTATTTTAAAATGGCATTGTGAAAATTACTGTATATTTTACAGTAAAGTTATACAATACTGTAAATACATATATTCCAATAGCAAAGGTGCTGTAAATACATGTAAATACAATATTTTTGCTCTAACTGATTTACAGTACGTTACTGGCAAACTGCTGCCAGTAAGATTCTACAGGAAATTGTTAACAGTGTATTACTGAAAACAAGTGTCTGACCCATTTCCTCAGGACAATGACCCCTCTGATTTTTATGTGTGTTTGTTTGTTGTGTATTGCAGGTTGCGGAGCAGCTGATGACTATAGCGTATGAGAGCGGGGTGAATCTGTTTGACACTGCAGAGGTGTACGCTGCTGGAAAGTGAGTGTGACTCAACATTACCCAGAATTCACTTTGCTCCATGAGTCACCATTCAATTCTCTGTCTGTTACAGAGCTGAAGTCATACTGGGAAACATCATCAAAAAGAAGGGCTGGAGGTACGGCTCATTTGTATGTGTGTCAAACTGTCAGTTTACATGATTAAGGAGGAGCAAACATAAAATTGAGTGGAATTTAAGCTTTTTATGTGATTTTGTAGTTCTTTTGTGTACCTGCTGCATCTAATTACACACATAAAATTCGATTTGTAGGATGATGTTCAGTTTGTGTCAGTTTTTATCAAACTAGTGCATTGGTGGATTGTTGCTGTGGCACCGGATGCTAACCCACTGTGATTGCCAAAACTTCTGGAATGACAATGCTTTTGCTGACATTGAGAAATTATTCAGCTGATTTGCCACTTGAAGCGAGATTCATTATTCCCTGCAAGATGCACAGCAGTTTCCACATTAGCTCTGGAGTCTGGGAAAGTTATTAAACATGAAAAAAAAGTACTGTCATACTGCTTACTGGATTTGAATGCATTTAGAATGGTAAATACTGAATAATGCTTGAAATTTGAGCTCAGTGCACCACTGAACCCCCTATGATTTGGGGGGGGAGTTATGTCTATCTTGCATTGACCATACAATAAATTCAATAGTAAACTATGCTTTGAAAGTTTGGGGTCATTGATTGATTGATTGATTGATTGATTGATTGATTGATTGATTGAAAACTTTTACAAAAAGCTTCACAAATTGAAAGAGTTTATATATATATTTTTATTATATATTTATTTATTTCCACAAAAATACTGTTTTTGAAGGGAATTAAAGGGATCATTCACCCAAAAATGAAACTTTACTCACTGCTTACTTAACCTAAAGTGGTTATAAACATTTATGAGTTACTTCTGCTTATCAAAAAAACAACCCTTGACATCCATAGTAGGAAAAACAAATACTATGAAAGTCAATTGCTACAGGTTTCCAACATTCAACTCAAGAAAGAAACTCAAACAGGTCTGGAACAAGTGAGGAGAGTAAATGATGACCAAATTTTCATTTTTGGGTAAATTATTTATTTTAGAAGCACAGCTCCTGTCAATATTGATACTAATACAAATCAAACATGGATTTTAGAGTTAATTCTAATCATATGACAATCAAGACGGCAGCTAGCTCTCTGCAACTCTCACATGTTGCCCACTGAAGCTAAGCAGGGCTGTGCCCGGTCAGTATCTGAATGGGAGACCACATCGGAAAGCTAGGTTGCTGCTGGAAGTGGTGTTGGTGAGACCAGCAGGGGGTGCTCAACCTAGGGTCTGTGTGGGTCCTAATGTTCCAGTATTATTGATGGGGACTCTGCACTGCTCAGTGAGCGCCGTCTTTCGGAGGACTGAGGTTAAAACAATCCCAGGATGTCCTTCGAAAAAGAGTAGGCGTTTAACCTCGGCATCCTGGCCAAATTTGTCCAGTGGCCTCCATCCATCATGGCCTTCTAACCATCCCCATATCATAATTGGCTTCATCACTCTGTCTCCTCTCCACCAATCAGCTGGTGTGTGGTGTGCGGTCTGGCACAATATGTCATCCAGGTGGATGAGGAGATTCCCCCCAATGTGTAAAGTGGTTTGAGTGTCCAGAAAAGTGCTATATAAATGTAAGGAATTATTATTAAGACTAAAATAATTGCTGCTAGAAATTCAGTGTCAAGTGAGAAATAAATTACATTTTAAGATGTGGATGCTGTTGGAAAATTTTAATTGTAAAAATCTAAAGCAATTAAGAATTCAACTTAATTAAATTTTCTATTTATTCATGTTAGAGTGATATTCATAAAATCACCATGTACTGTCTCTCCTTCCCTCTCCTTGATACACAACACAACACAACACATCTCATCAGACTGATTTGATTTAATTGTAGTGTTTTAGAATTGTTGCTTCCTGATTAGATCCAGTCTGTCCCCAAACTAATTGAATCCGTCCATCTTTATAAACTTCAGAACCTTCTAAGATGTAAGCTCTGTATCACATTCCCTGCTGTCTGTGAACATTCACGCACATCATCAGCTAGTGGCTGAATATCCCATGACCCCAATCAAAATTCATGAGCACATCTGGATTGATCTCATCTGTAAATGTTTGATGGATGCACATTAAAGATGAAGTGACCCCTAAGATCCACTATTTTAATGAACAGAGCAGAGACTGTATGCTAAAGAACTAATTTGCCCTCACTGTCTTTCATTTTGTTTACTTTTCTTGGTTTACTTTTCTATCAATAAATCATTTCTTTCTAGCTCTTTCTCTCTCCCCTCCCTCCATTTCTCTTTTGAAAATTGTCATTCATACCCATTTCCACACTTCCCCAATAACTCAATTTCTCTTTCTTTTCATTCATTATCTTTCCTGTAGCACTTTAGATTACAGTCCTCAAAGCTGCATAGTAAATTAACTGAATTTACTGCCTTTTTTGTAATAACATTATTACTACATTATTACTAAAGAAGTATGCAGTAAATTCTGTTCATTTACTATGAATCGTGACTTCAATGGTAAAAACCGTGACCTGTTTAACAGTAAGTTTCCTTATACGGTGAATAACCGTAAATGAATTTTCCCAGAATTCCCTGCATGACACTTCACTTTTATGCTATTTTGTTGACTTTGGTTCTTTTTATTTTTTTTCTCTTGAGTTATGGACATTAGAGTTTTACGTTACATTGGTGTATGATCTTTTTTTGTTTTGTTTTACAAAATATGGTAATTTACCGTAAAATGTAGACATGTCTTTTACCTTTCTACTGATTTTTAAAGGTTAAATTCTAGTTACCACAGCTGACGTTTTTTTTTTTTACTGTAAATTTTATGGATTTTTTTTTTTTACAGTGTGGTTTATCTGGGCGATACGGTGGCTCAGTGGTTAGCATTGTCGCCTCACAGCAAAAAGTTCGCTGGTTCGAGTCCCGACTGGGCCAGTTGGCATTTCTGTGTGGAGTTTGCATGTTCTCCACGTGTTCGCGTGGGTTTCCTCCGGGTGCTCTGGTGTCGCCCACAGTCCAAAGATATGCGCTATAGGTGAATTGAATAAACTGAATTGGCCATAGTGTATGAGTGCGTGTGTGAATGGTAGAGTTTATGGGTGTTTCCCAGTACTGGGTTGCAGCTGGAAGGACATCTGCTGTATAAAACATATGCTGGATAAGTTGGCGGTTCAATCCACTGTGGCCACCCCTGGTGAATAAAGGGACTAAGCTGAAGGAAAATGAATGAATGAATGAATGAATGAATGAATGAATGAATGAATGAATGAATGAATGAATGAATGAATGCATGAATGAATGAATGAATGCATGAATAGTCTATCTACATGGTAAGGTAGGTATAGTAAGGTAACAATATGAAAGGTTTGGGAAACATGCAAAACCATATATTACAGTCTGCATTCCGAATATCAAAGGACAAAGAATAAGAGTGACACATAACAATAAAATGAAGAATCAATTTATCAATTTAATTCAAACATAAAAATGTATATAAATAAACCATATTTAAATGTACAAATGAATAGTCATGTTTTCAGTGCCATTTAATAAAACGATGCATTTAAAAATATATATATTTTTAAAGGTAAAAATAAATAGACAAATTTAAAACTTTTATGTTTTGTTTATTTTATATGATCAATCAAACAATAAAAAGTATACTAATAAATATATTTAAAAGCACATTCTAAATAACTTTATTAAACAAAAGATTTAAATGCGTCTTTATTTATATATTTAACAATTATGTTTTATGTATTGTTTTATTAAATGACAAGTAAAAACAAATTTGTATGTCTGTTAAGTTTTATAAATGTTAATGTCTGAATTATTAAATTGATTCTTCCATCAAAGTGTAACGCAGCTGAACACAACCTTACATCTTATAATTCTCATAAAAAAACTAAACATAACAGAAACCTTGTACTTATACTGTATAATTGAGTTATTTAAAAAAAGTAGAGGATATATAAAAATGAATTTTAAAAAGGGGTCAAAGAACATTTTCTCTGTAATTATTACAAAGCTATATTTGTTTTCCTGTTTTTACAGTGTAAATGCAACTGATACCCCCTTTTTTCTTGTATTTACATGGGAAACAGCATATTTACAGGCTGTAAATGTTTGCAAGTGGTGCTTGTTCCCTAACCTTTCCTGTGTATTTACACATACGTTCTGTACATATTATTGCAAAAAAGAACACTAGAAATTTGGTTTACATACTATGTCATTTGCAGGCTGTAATCTACAGTGCCACCCTCTTTTCTTTCACCTCATTTTCACTATCTCACCCTTCAGAGGCGATAGTGTGAAGTTTGTGTGTTTTTCACACCAGATGATCGTTTGCTACGCAGCGACGACCGGGTGTGAAACCAAGTCATTGAATTCACGACATCTGGCCTAATATATCTGTTCATTTGCACAGCCTCGCTCTTCTGCTTCAAAATGTATCTTAATTATATTATGAAGCCAAAATTTACAGGGCAGCTCTTTCGTGAATGTAGGACACAGTGCGAGTTCACACCAATGAAGGCTCATTTACACCCATTTACAATGCAGATGAGAGTGGCTCTTAGAGACCTGCAGATTACTGCCAAAACAGCTACAGGCGAAGGTCACACGTGTGTCATCAGCAAGGAATGGCATCACTGTCTCTGCAGAGTCCTGTTTAACAGATCTAGATGATGATGCTACTGTAGCTCTGCTTCATCCTGCATGTAGTAGATCTGTTAATAAGACTCCAGTTGGCATCAGAACTGTGCATTTGTTTGTGAATTAAATTATTACAGTATTTGCATAATTAATGTCATATACACTTCCAGGGGCGCTTCTAGAAGTTCATCCTTAGTAGTATTGCTGTTGCTGATAATGCTAAATGTGTATTTTCAGCATTGGAATCTTGTAAACTAAAACAACAAATCCTTATAGCTATTTTTAAATCTCAAAGACCTAACATGTTGTAACTGATGAAGATTTGGTCAAATATTGTGCTGCAAGGACCAATAATAATTTAATAACAATTGAACTTAAAGTTACAGATGACCATGCAATAAGCAGGAAAATCAGCAGCTTGCCATGCTTTAAAGGATTGTAAATGCACTGGATTCTAAAGAAACATTTAAATGATAACATTTTTCAAATATATTTTGGAATAAAGTGCGTTAAATAGACTTAAGCATTAATTTAGTTGTTCAAGCATAAAACGAGATGAAAGACAAATGCAAGCACCGTGAGGAGCAGCAGGCGAGCGCTAAAACTCCACTGAAAATACCGTGGTAAACATTTTATATATATATATATATATATATATATATATATATATATA
>CAIGQV010018227.1:25246350-25268666 GCA_903798115.1 Danio jaintianensis | reverse complement strand
TATATATATATATATATATATATATATTAAAGACATGGTGCGGAACAATAGAATTTAATGCATCGTTATTTGTCCGGTGTGAGACCCACTTTATATCGTATCTCAATCAAGCAGTGAATATCACTGATTTTAAACAAACCTTTATAATTTAGATTATAACATTATAATACAATATTCAAAATTAAAAGTCCCTGTGCATTTTGCCCATTACATAATTTGATGTAGCAGGTCAGTAAGCCTATCATAATGGTCAGACCAAATATTTTGATTGTATGAACTTTTCATGGTCCTATACCTTCAGCAGAATATTAAAATACATATAAATACATTTGGACCACTTCATTTAATGATTGCTGTTAGGATGTGAATGGACTTTTAACCAGTTTAGCAAAAATTGTTTCTGAAGGCAGTCACCTGTTGCACCTTTCACTGTACTGTGTAATATCTGGAAAGACAGAGTAAAACTGTAGCTTGACTACAAAAAAATATGCCTGCACAAGTAACATATGGATTATTGATTAATCGAGTTATTGTGGGACATTTATGTGCCAGTTTTAACTCACTTTTTCCCCTCTCTCCTTCCTTCTTTTCTCAAGGCGGTCCAGTCTGGTTATTACCACAAAGCTCTACTGGGGTGGAAAGTGAGTAAACTGTCAATTTGCTCATTGTGTGTGTCACTTCCTGTCATGACAACTTTTATTTCAGAACTCTCACACTGTTGCACATTCTAAATGGCAGCACACTCAACGTCGACATCTGTGGATTCCCACGTTTCAGAAATGCAATTATGAATCTCAGTTCAGGTCAAGCACTGACCCATGCAGCATTTTCTCACTGAGCAAGTCTTCTGGCAGTAAGTGAGCAGAAATACAGCTGCGGAGCTCGATAAGACTAAAGAAAAGACCTGTCTCGCGTCCACACAAATCCTCTCTCATGAATAATAATCGGAATTTAAATATGCCAGGGTTTTATTTGAAGTTGAAAAGGGAACATTTGCAAAAAGGCGAGTTTGAAGAAGGAAAAAAAAAGATGAGTAAGAAATTCTTGCAGAAGAAATATGTGCCTTGTGTGCAAGAATGAACTTAGCTTTGTCTGAAATATTGCTGTCTGATGTTTGTCACTTTCTTCTCTTAAGAGCTGAGACTGAACGAGGCCTTTCTAGGAAGCACATTATTGAAGGTAAAGTGCAAACTTGCTATATAAATACTCTTACTTTGTGATCGCAGCATGTGTTTTTGTGTGTGTACAACGCATTCGGCTCCTCACTGGGCATTGATTGAGTGGATATAGTCTTAGTGTCCTCTAGCAGGCTGAACTAATAGATAGCAGAACTAAAGAGGACAAAGACACACACTTGAGGGACTTTCTTAATGGCTTTCGTTACTAAATAAACACTGCAGAGTCAAATGAGAAGGGACATGATATGCATCTGATCCACCTGGACATCATCTGATTGATTGCACTTCATCTGACACTAAAAGCCACCTGGAATTTCAGTATGTTGAAACAACACTGATGTTGTTACTTCATATCAATTCATTAATTCATGTCGTAGGTTTTTTTTTATTGCCATAAGTGCCATATATAATGTTATAAAAGGTCGTTATTTTGTTAATTGGAAACAACACAATTCTTGAGGTTTATTTGTGACAACCTAATTGTTTTATGTTCAATCCACTTAAAGTTGTAAAAATAAACAAATTAACTTAATTCCTTAATGCTGTCCCAACACAAATCGATTGTGTGGAACCCAGCACTTTTTACGTTATATATGGGTTAAAATCACGATTGTTGAATGTACTGAAATTGTAAATTATTACTATACACTCAAACTAAAAAAAAAAGATTTTTGCTGCTTGTTCAAACTGCTTAGTTATTTAATTAACAACTTAATTGTTTTATGTTCAATCCACTCAAATTTGTTAAGTTAACTTAATCAATTTGTGTTGGAACAACTGTATAACTTCAGTACACTGAATAGACTGCTTTTGTGAGTTCATTACTTTTAGACTGACCTGTTTTTAGTTTCCCTAGAAAAAAAACCCTGTTATGAACAGTTTTACAACAGATAGGATACAGTGCACAGCACATTTCCACAAGCAGTGTCCGTATTCTGTCGCACAACTCTCACAAAAAGTCAATAATCATCAAGGCTGTAATGTGATGAAATGTTCTGAAAGGCACACGAGATTCAAGTTCAGACCATCTCTGTCTATTCCCAGTTTGTCTTCATTGATTTTCTGTTTCTACAAACCCACACTTTCTGAACGTGCTTTGATTGGCCAGCTGACCTAACTGCATTGTGATTGGCCAAACACAAAATTGTGTTGGAAATGGAATTGAAAAGTATGTGATGGAATAAATTGTGTATTTCAGCTTGTTAAAAAAATATATATAAATTGTATGTTTTCGCACAAATTAAGGAATTGTAAGGAATTAATTTACAGAGGAGTTACAAAGCATTATATGGCATCTGAAAAGTCACCAAGACTGCAAAATTGCTCAACATTTTTCTAATTTAATATATTTAAGAAATAATAAAAAAAAATGTTAGCACAATAGCCTCACAACAAGACGGTTGCTGGTTCGAGCCTCGGCTGGGTCAGTTGGCGTTTCTGTGTGGAGTTTGCATGTTCTCCCCGTGTTCGCGTGGGTTTCCTCCGGGTGCTCTGGTTTCCCCCACAAGTCCAAAGACATGCAGTATAGGTGAATTTGGTAAGCTAAATTGTCCGTAGTGTATGTGTGTGAATGAGTGTGTATGAATATTTCCCAGTGATGGGTTGCGGCTGGAAGGGCATCCGCTGCGTAAAAACATATGCTGGATAAGTTGGTGGTTCATTCCGCTGTGGCGACCCCAGATTAATAAAGGGAGTAAGCCGAAAAGAAAATGAACGAATGAAAAATTGTATGTACCAATGAACAAACACCATGTTACATTTCAGCATGCCATTAAACCAATTATTTTACATGAGATTAATCAGAATCAGAATCAGAAAGAGCTTTATTGCCAGGTATGTTCACACATACGAGGAATTTGTTTTCGTGACAGAGCTTCTACAGTGCAACAGAATTACAGAGACAGGACGAAAAACAGATAATAAATATATTTCAAAAATAAAAGTAAATAGTGAATGCAAATATACAAATTGACAAGTGTATGTACAGGAATATTACTATATACAACGTTATATGGCAGCTGTTATGTGCAAATTAGCATGTAAAAATATGTTGTTAAATAAGTGTTTATGTGTATAAAAAGTGTATAGCAAGTAGTGATGTTTTCTTCCATAATTACTATCATTTAAGTGTTCATGAGATGGATTGCCTGAGGGAAGAAACTGTTTCTGTGTCGGGCTGTTCTGGTGCACAGCGCTCTGTAGCGTCGACCAGAAGGTAAAAGTTTAAAGAGGCAGTGTGCAGGGTGTGAGGGGTCCAGAGTGATTTTGGCAGCCCTTCTGCTTGCTCTGGATAAGTACAGTTCTTGGAGAGTAGGGAGGATTGTACCAGTGATTCGCTCAGCAGTCCGAACTATTCGGATAATAATGGTACATATCATGACATAGTTTACCAAAAAGATGACGTTTAAGTAAACAAATATACCTTTTCTTTTTTTTTTTTTTGGGTGAACTATTTGTTTAATATTACAGCATTAATTTTTACCCTGAAAAAAAAAAGGATACGCTTTCCTTTATACTCTAGGTGCTATCAACAGGGTCACACAGTTAGCTTTAGTGTGAAAGTACAGAAATAATAATACGCACACCTCTCTGGCCTAGATATGCAGGGTTACAGGCAGGAAGACTGATTGGTTTGTGTGCGGTTCTGTGCTGACCCAATATTTTTCTTCCATGCCAGCAAGTTTGGGGCCAGACACCCATTTTACACACATAATGCCCAGAGAACACACTGCTCTCGTCCACCTGCAGCTCTTTGCATTTGGAGCATGTCTGTGAACACACCAGCCATATTATATTTACATCACCACATTTTCTTATTGGTTTAGTCAGGCTGCAAAGCACACACACACCCATTTATTAATACAGATGAATGGTAACTGAAACAGTAACACACTTTTTTGGCACATAGGTTCTTTTAGAATACACAGATATTTTAAATATTGTGTAAATGCTACAAAAATTAGATGACAGCCTTTCCCACAATTTATGTCTTAAAGGATTAGTTTACCGAAAAATGAATTACTCACCGTCATGTTGTTTTAATCTCCGGAGGCATTCGTCCATCTTCAGAACACAAATTAAGATGATTTAGATGAAATCCAAGAGCTCTCTCATCCTTCATATACAGCAAGGGTCTTGAGAGATTCACAGTCTACAAAAAGAACTTAATTTGTGTTCTGGGTGTGTTCAGTTATTGAAATGAAATGAGGGTTAGTAATTAATAATACAGTTTTCTTTCTTTTTTTAAAGCATGATGTGTGTAATTTCACATTTTTGATATTACAGTATGTAAGACATGAAAAAGTTACTTAAAAATTACCTTTTTAAAATGAAATTCCAGTCTTGGAAACATCAAAAATGTGCTAAACTATTGCGTGAATTGTGTGTTTAGAACAACTTTTGATGACTTGAGACAACATTTAGGGGAATTCTGTTGGTCTGACGTAACTCTTGCATGTCTCTTTTGTCAACACAGCTGATTTAGATTAAGGATTTTCAACCTTTTAGGACACATGCCCCCCCACCCAAATTTGTCCAATTTCACTCGTGCCTATTAAGGCATATGGAGTATGCATATATTAGTGGCATTATTGAAGTAAACACTGCAATCAAACTACTGGATTACCGTCATGTAGGACTTTTCGCGACAAGATTCACATGCACCTACCGAGTCAGTAAAGGACCGCAGGCACACACATTGCGAAATGCGGAAGTTTTTTTCTTTCCATTTGGCGTGCGGTATTAAATTCCATTAAAACAACACTCTTCCACCAGTCCTTAATTCATACTCGCGTCCAATACCCCAGTTTGTCACGGGGACATGAATGAAATGTTCATGAGTGAAAGTGAAACTGCCAAACTGCAGTTAAAGTAAAAAAAATTTAAGATGAAACACCCAAAATTCAAAAAGCACTTTGCATCTCACATGTACGCACCTTAATTATATTATTGTCTTATTCAGATTAAGGCAAATAACTAGATTACTGATCTCCATGTAAGCGTAGTCAGTAGTGTCTTCAAAGTAATTGAAAGATCTAAAAGGGCATCCTGCTGATTTGATTCAGAAGGGGACTTTTTTGTCAGACGGCTCACCAGTTTTACTTTCATTTACTGTAATTAATTTTAAAAAGCACCCGGTCCATTTTATTTGTATATAATTTACTCGAACGCATTAACTCTTCAGATGCCTGATAGTTCGCTGTTGAACTAACGTTCATCATATTCACTCTAGTGAACGTGTAAAAATCGTCATCATAATTTACTCGAGTGCATGCCTCAAATTCTCACGCCCCACAGGTTGAAAACCCCTGATTTAGATAACCAGCTTATTAGAAGAAAGCTCCAATAAAGATCCGTGCTGAGATCAACATGTTCCCTACATTAGTGTTTCTCAACCACGTTCCTGTCGGACTACCACCTCTGCACATTTCCATGTCTCCTAAACCAAACACACCTGATTCAGATCATCAGCTCATTAGCAGAGACTGAAAGACCTATAATGAGTGTGACAGACCAAAAAGACATGCAAAACATGCAGTGTAGGTGGTCCTCCAGGAACGTGGTTGAGAAACACAGCCCTACATAATGTTCAATGCGCTCTACCTCTGGAACATGGGAAATCGGCTGAACTTGAAGTTTACTTCATTCAACAACAACAAAAAAAGAAAGATTTGCGCTACACAACTGTTTGGAGCATCTTCAGTTATTACATAAGTGTGAAGGGTTATTTAACCGTAATCATGATGATTAGCATAGAAATCATGTTTTGCACACCTTACCCTTCGAATTGAACACACTTTCAAACTGGAATCATTGCAGAATATCCTATGATGTTCACATATATGCAAATGGAACAAACCTCCAAAGCGGTAAGAGAAACATAGGAAATATGCATAGTGGGTTTGAGAACCAATGTCTAAAACAGATTCGATTTTAAGCTTCTTGGTCAGACTATGTGATAGTTATTTAACATTTAGTGAGCTGTATATATATATATATATATATATATATATATATATATATATATTTCTGGCATGTATACAAATTATTAATTAAACAATAATTTATTGACAAACAACAATAAAATACTGCTGTGGATGCCATCTTGTTGTCAGATGCAGAAATCTCACAGTGCATTATGGGTATTTTCTAGCTGTGGGAATTGTGGGGTTGATTGAGTACACTATGGTTTCGGACACCATTACAAATAGTGGCTCCCTCAAATACTGCAATATTTACGGATGTGGGGCTGATTTTGAATACAACCAGCTTGTAAGAAGATCACAGCTGAGCTCAATCTGCTGATCTCAAATCAGCTGAACTCAAAGTTTACTTCCCTTTAAAAATATTTGCATGGCATTGTTTGAAAACTACCAGAAGTGTGAAGGATTATTTAATCTTACTTTAACACAGTTCATTCAAACTGGAATCATGGTATCTTTTTCAATCATTGCCTCTGGAAGTACTACAAAAGTAATTTAATGAATGGGATGGGATGATTTCAGGGTTCATCTGGAGTAGTAGAAGACCTAGGATAAAGTTCAAGACACTGCTGTTGAGGAAAGAAAACGGTGGGAGAGCCCTTCCATGTCTTCAGGATTATTTTTTGCTGCACAACTAAAACCTTTACTATGTTGGCATATACAAAGTTATGAGTCTAAATGGAAAACACTAGAAATTACACAGATAGATACACCTTTACAATCACTACTTGGTAATAAAAATCAAGCAGAAATATATTGGTATTTGGACTGTTTTCATTGAAGTTATGATTTAGTATATTGAAGAAATTACAATTAGAAAAACATAATGGGATATTAAGTTGGATAGCACCTCGGGAGGGGAAAGCAGCTCCACATCGACACTGTTTACAGTGGAAGTGGGGAGCTGTTGACCTCGACTGGGGATGTTGTCGGACGGTATGCTTTGGAATACTTTGAGGATCTCCTTAACCCCACTGACATGTCTTTCATTGAGGAAGCAGAGACCGGGGATGCAGGGGTGGACCCACCCATCACCCAAGCTGAAGTCACTGGAGTAGTTTGCAAGCTCCACAGTGGCAAAGCAGCGGGGGTGGATGAGATTCACCCTGTGTATCTTAGGTCTCTGGATGTTGTGGGGCTGTCTTGGCTGACACGTCTCTACAATATCGCATGGAGGTCGGGGACAGTACCTCTGGACTGGGCAACTGGGGTGGTGGTGCCCATTTTTAAGAAGGGGGACTGGAGGGTGTGCTCCAACTATAGGGGGATCACACTCCTCAGCCTCCCTGGGAAAGTCTATGCCAGGGTATTGGAGAGGAGGATCCGGCCGGTGGTTGAACCTAGGATTCAGGAGGAACAATGTGGTACACTGGACCAGCTCTATACCCTCACCAGGGTGCTCGAGGGTTCATGGGAGTATGCCCAACCAGTCCACATGTGTTTTGTGGACCTGGAGAAGGCATTCGACCGTGTCCCTCGTGGCATTCTGTGGGGGGTGCTCTGGGAGTATGGGGTCAGAGGCGCTCTGTTAAGGGCTGTCTCGTCCCTGTATGAACAGAGTAGGAGTTTGGTTCACATTGCCGGCAATAAGTCAAACTTGTTTCCAGTGCATGTTGGACTCCGGCAGGGCTGCCCTTTGTCACCAATTCTGTTCATAATTTTTATGGACAGAATTTCAAGGCGCAGCCTTGGGCTGGAGGGGGTCTGGTTCGGGGACCACAGTATCTCATCTCTGTTATTTGCAGACGATGTTGTTCTGTTGGCTTCATCGAACATGGACCTTCAGCATGCACTGGGGCAGTTTGCTACCGAGTGTGACGCGGCTGGGATGAGAATCAGCACCTCCAAGTCCGAGGCCATGGTGCTCCACCAGAAAAAGGTGGTTTGCCATCTCCAGGTTGGAGTAAAGTCCTTACCCCAGGTGAAGGAGTTCAAGTATCTTGGGGTTTTGTTCACGAGTGAGGGAAGGATGGAACGTGAGATTGACAGGCGGATTGGTGCAGCGGCAGCAGTGATGCGGTCGATGTACCGGTCCATTGTGGTGAAGAAAGAGCTGAACCGAAAGGCAAAGCTCTCGATTTACCGGTCTATCTACATTCCTACTCTCACCTATGGTCATGAGCTTTGGGTCATGACCGAAAGGACAAGATCTCGGATACAAGCGGCCAAAATGAGTTTCCTTCGAAGGGTGAGGAGCTCTGTCACCCGGGAGGAGCTCGGAGTAGAGCCGCTGCTCCTCCACATCGAGAGAAGTCAGCTGAGGTGGCTCGGGCATCTGTTTCGGATGCCTCCTGGACGCCTACCTAGGGAGGTGTTCCAGGCATGTCCCACCGGGAGGAGGCCTCGGGGAAGACCCAGGACACGCTGGAGGGACTATGTCTCTTGGCTGGCCTGGGAACGCCTCGGGATCCCCCTGGAGGAGCTGGAGGAAGTGTCTGGGGATAGGGAAGACTGCTGCCCCCGCGACCCGGCCCCGGAAAAGAGGATGAAAATGAATGAATGAATGAATGAAGTTGGATAGCATTCAACCTAGATTTTCAACCTTGTAGATTGGATAAGAGATTTCAACAGTGGGTTTGGAGAGGAATCACATCAGTCAGTTCAGTAACCTCTAATGGACATTTCATGAGTTATCAGACCCTGTCAGATACATTTGGCCTAGACAAGCAGGATTTTTACAGATACTTGCAAGTTAGAGATTATTTTAATAAAAAATGTAAAATAAATTTAAGGATGATTATAATTTGATGCATACATAAAAGAAAAAAAGAAAAAACTGGTCTCTAAATTATATGAATGCATGCAAAACAGTAAGATTTATTCATAAAATTACATAAAACAAAAATGGGAGAAAGAGTCAAATCAACAAATAACAGAGAAGACTGGACAGGCATGCAAAAACCACAAACTCGAGAGCTTGGAGAGAGCTTGGATGGAAAAGTCTGATGAAGTTCTTTACTTAACTCCTAAACTGTCTGCATTGCGTACAGGTATTAAAAGTTTGGGCTCATGTTGGAGACAATGTGGAACCTCATTGGCTAACCATTTTCACATTTTTTGGGCTTGCCCAAAAATACAGCCCTTCTGTTATGAAGGAACTAAAATAAAAAAGATAACTGGAGAAGAAATGGACTACTCATTTATTACATTATACCTTGGGAAAATACCAGAAATTGATACTTTTGGTAAGTATCAGAAAAGCAATAACTCGAAAATGATTTCAGGTTTATCCTCCAACAAGGGCTCAATGGATAGGAATTGTAAAGGAAATACACTGTATGGAGAGACTGACGTTTAACCTAAGACTTGATTGAAAAAAGTGCAACAAGTATTGGCAAAAATGGACTGAGTATGTCATTGTAAACAATGTGATAATGTGCTTCAAATGTATTGTGACTTTGCCCCCCTCCCCTTCCCTGCTTCTTCCTCTTGTGTTCTTTTTTCCTAAATAAAAAAAATTACCGGAATCATGGAGGAATCTAGTGATGTCCACTTCGCAGGGCACTTATAGTTTAACAAACCTTGGTAAGAGAAACATACAAAATGTGGAGAGAAGTCGAACGCCAGAACCAGGTTTGAAAACCACTGGTTTAGTTGTACTTAAACAGAATAAAGTGTTTTTGTCTCAGGATGTTGAGAAATGTTGTCAGGTGACATGTTTGCGCTCTTAGTCTCGTTCTGCATCTCAAACTGCTGACAACCAGCATGAGTTCTTGACTGTAAAGCCTCAGCTGACCTCAGGATGCTGATCTTGTCAAAGCAAACCTTAGAGCAAATCCAGTCCCAAATTCTCTTCATTATGCTTGACGATCAGTCCAACACTGCCAGATTAAAGAGAGAACGCGCCCTGGGGCCCTGCAGAAAGAGCTTGATTACTGTTGAGTCCACTAGACTCACACTGCTGGGGGTCTCTCGTCTGTGGGACTTGATTACAAGTGGAACGTTTGCCCTGGTGTTATGAGGGCTTGAATAAGTCTTCAACAAACTATGATCTGTCAAGGCATACAGCTTTTCAATTAGCATTAACCTGTACCTTATTGTAGCTTGTAAACTTGTGTACAGCATAAAAAATGGCCAGACACATTCACAATAAACCTCTTGTCTTTCAGGTCTCAAGGGCTCCTTGCAGAGGATGCAGATGGAATATGTAGATGTAGTCTTTGCCAACCGGCCTGATAGCAACACACCAATGGAGGGTGAGTTTGGCCATTTTATTTTAATTCAAAATAAGTCATTGATCTTTCCCACGATGCTGATGGCAAAACTGAATGGCAAAACCAAATGGCAAGGCACTGCTTGCAAAAGCCTGTAGTTTTTTTATCTGTTGAGTACAACTCTCAATTGAGAGATTTTGGCTTTTCATAAAGTGTGTTTTCTTCCACACTGTAAAAAGAGTTTAGTTGACTTTACTTTAAAAAGTGAGTAAACCCATTGCCTTGGAATTATTAAGTAAATAAACTATATGCCTAATTCAAAAAACTAAGTCAAGTGAACTTAACGGTTCTAAGTTACAAGAGAATTACTTACTTTTTTAAAGTAAAATCAACTTGTCACTTTTAAGGCTATGGATTTACTCACTTTTTTTAAGTAATCACTTTTTTACAGTGCAGTCTAAAGAAAAGAAAATCCTAATCCAAAATTCAAGTAGATTTCAATTGCAATGCATATTTTTTAAGGCTGTTTTCTCAGTGTTTTTCTATTGCACTTAGCCATATATCTCCACTTCAGCAGCACTTACACCAATCTTCACAGTTTTATTCATATCTTTATTCTGAAGGTTTTTACAGAGGGGTATGTATGTTCATATATGATTGACCTGGTTACGTGCAACATTTTATTTTACTACAGAGTTATGAAACAATATATTATTTATATTATGGAGTGATAAACAGAAATACACTTTATGAAAACCTTTAGTCGTAACATATAAAACATTAAAAAATGAAACAACAACATGAAACATTTTGAACCTGACTTCTAGAAATGTATGCAAATTAGCACATTTTAATTAATAAAGCCTGATGTGTATATTTAAACAACATTTTAGAAAACTTGTAACGTCTCCAGTCAATCACCTGGGGTAATATGGTGATAACTGTGAGTTGCTGTTTTTTCTGCAGTGCTTTGCCTCAAAAGCTTCAAAATATTTAATTACAGTCCATGGAAATCAAAACATTTGTTTACATGTTGAAGACTTTAGTAGACTTTGGTCGCTTTAGCCATTCATAAGTGTTTCCTTTCAATGAAATATTCTTGACCTTCACCAAATGCTTTCTGGAAAAATTGCTGAGATGTTAGTGATGACAATACTGCATCAAAAGAGAGAGATGTACAAAAGAAGGAGTGTGTCAGACTAAAAGGCTTGATGTCCTGCAGGCACATCCATCTCAGGGCTAAGTTCTCTGAAAGATGTATTCATGATAACAGGGTTACGATTAAGTGCAGTCCCCAGGGTGCCATCGAAGTTATAATTGTGAATAACCAGACTTTTTACTTATACAGGAGGTACGCAATGCAGTCAGCATGCTTCCACACTGCTGGGGAAGAAAAAAAAAACCTCTGTGTTGCCCAAAGCTTCGAGTGCAGTCAGCCTGAAAATCTAATCTACTGTTTAATAATGTGCTTTTTGTACAAACCACAGCATAACAAAGGCTTTCAAACAGTATAAACCGATTACAGCAAATGAAGTATACAGGGATGACGGAGAGAAACATCTGCACCATAAGGGAACTGGAGAAAATTGTTAGACTAATTAAAAACAAGAATCAGAAAAGCAAAACGAGGAGTAGAAAGATAACTGAAGCGTAGTCTTTGACCTTTGCAGCAATAATGAAATGACTAGCTTTTGAAACGGCACATTCTCTTTGATTTATCCATTAAATTATCTGCTTAAACTCATGCAGAAAGGGGAGAAGAACAGAGAGTAGTAGAGAAAGATGGAGAACATGAAAAACAGAAGGAGAGTGATCAACTTAAAAGTAGTTTTTTCTTTTGATCAGTAACAAAGAGCAATGGCAGATGCTAATGCAATGCAGGTATTGCGGAGCATATCTGATGTGCATTCCTTGCTTTACTGTGGTGTCAATTGGTAACTTGCTCAACAAGATTGCCTTCAAACAGCCCTGATTGTATTTCATCAAAAAGAGAAAAACTAAGGAAGAGAAGAAACTATAATTATCATTAACGTTCTTAAATATGCATCCTGATCTGATGCCAAAAACAAGGAAAGTTGTTTGTATTTTTTATTTTATTATTATTTATTTATTTTTGACACAAATGTTTTCTTGGAGCTTTCATATGGTCAATGTTTTGTTTTGTTTTCTTTCTGTCTTCCATCTAGTGGGGCATAGCCAATTATGATGAATACGCCTAGCTAGTTTGAGAAGGGTAGTGAAGAACCCACAAAATTGAAATGAAACTGAAATGAAACTTTGCCTTTACCACTAAAGATCAGTCAACATTATATTAGAAACATCCATGCACAAAGTACACAGATTATATGCTAATGATGAAATTATGATGAATTATGAATTATGAATTATGTTAGAGCACATGCTCTAACAGGGTTGTGCTTATTTTCTTAATGAGTTATGGGTGTGTTTTGAGCATAACGTGCATTAAACCAATTAGAGTCTCATCTCCCATTCCCTTTAAGAGTCAGTTGTGTCGTGCCATGGCGCATTTACTATTTACATGGCGGACGTTGTAAGTGGAAAAACTGAACGCTTCACTAGCAAGAAAACAGTTAAACAAACCTACTGCAGCGTGAGTATAAAGCCTCCATTCTGTCTCTTTACTTTCTCTTTACTTTAGTTTTACTTTTTACTTTACTCCTTTACTTTCGTGGATAAGCAAACGGTTTGTACGCACTCCACTGAAGACATCCATTAACCTACATTCATTTGTTAAGCACAAAGATTTGTTTCAAAACTATTTCTAAATTCAGTTTTAATTTCCAGCAAACTAATAAATGAATAATAAGAAGAAGTGTGGTCAAAAAAACTGAGTTATATCCAAACACACGTCCTATTCTTATGCCCCATATGGTGATGCATGCATCTTCAAAACCCGACAGGTGGACAAATCTAAACTTGTTTTTATTCAAACAATTATAAATATGCATATAATAAATAATACTACTACTAATAATAATAACATTATACAAATGCAAATTGTCATGAATAAACTGAAAAAGCCCCCCGAGATGAGGCATGAAGGTAGTGGTTTTTAAATTTATGTAGAAAATAATCATTTTAGTAACATTTTAATTCTTTAATTTGTTTCATATGTAAAGATATTTGTGTATTGCTGTACATCCAGTGTGTATTAAGCAATGTGTAAGTGTTTGGACCTGCATAGACGCATAACTAACGCGCTCTGGACTTAAGACCAGCTTTTATTTGGTCAATTGCGCAGTCTATTTCAGTTCCTTAAAATAGCAACGCACCAACAATGCGCCTTAACACACCTACTTTTAGACCAACACACCCATGAGTCCACAAAGTGGCGGAAATGGATTTGCTATTTAAACAACGTGGTGCAAAATGTGAAAATTACTGTTGCGCTGGTCTGAAAATGGCAACAAATCGCACCAAACACGTCTTGCACCTTTACGCCAGGTGTATGATAGGGCCCATAATGTCCTGTTGGTGCGTTATTTGAGCAGATTTAGCTTTTCCAGTGAGCATGTGCAGTTTGACCATGGTACGTGCAAACTAGTTGATGGTGTGCTCTGCTTTGGTTGGTGCAGAAACCGAGTGAAACCAGCATGCTAAACACTACTAGGCAGTGCAGCACAGCAAACGCTTTTTTTCTGTTCATATTTTCAGCTGTTTTCCTTTTTCATTCAAAAAACGAAAATGCGATTTTCAGTGTATAATTTTTGTTTTGCACTGTCACATTTTTACCTATTGTTTTATGAATACTATAAATTCCAACATACTGTTTTTCACCAACTATTTCATAGGCAGCCTGTTTGGATGCATGACAGTTGCTGATGTGCCTTCGTAATGTGGAGTTTCAAATTAGCAAACTTACCAAAAATGGCTGAAATTCCTTACAGTACCTTGCAGAATGAAAAAGAGAGAGAATTTCAAATGGAGTTCAATCAATATTTTCTTTTTGGGAGGGATCAGTATGGCCCTCCGGTTATGCATGTACTGCTTAGAGCTGTCTGTTGTGCAGCATTTAGGGCTTAGTAATATTTCAAAGCCCTGCGCTGGATGCCAAGGTCACCCTGACTCAGCCATTTGTTCCAGATCTCTCTACTTTAACAGGCTTTTCAGCCCTCACTCCATCACTTCTCTCTGAGACACATAGAATTGATAACACTGCTGCCTGCCTACTTACATTTTTAAAAATAAGTTGGTAAAAGTTTATTGACATTTAACTGGGTTGTTAGTTTGTTTGTTGTTAATATAGACTATGATGAATGCCATTACAGATCTGATTGTTGAATTGAGTTCATGATTTTGGTTGCCCTAATCTCTTTTGTGTATGCAAGTACAAAGAAATGTGTTTTAATCTAGATTTAAACTGACAAAGTGTGTCTGCCTTTTTGAACCATGCTAGAAAGTTAAATGTGAGGTTTGTTTCCGATATTCCTGGTTTTATCAATTGGCCAGAATTTTCAGAACATAATAGACATGAAGAGTTGTAATACAACAGGCGCTCTCGCTGAAATGCTGGGGAGCTAAGCCATTCTGGACTTTGTAAGCAGGATCTTAAACTTTATTAGACGTTTAATGGGAATACACTACAATGTTGAGAGAAGCAGACTAATGTGATCATACTTTTTAGTTCTAGCATAAACACTCTAGCTGCTGCCTTTTGAACCAACTGAAGTTTGCTTATTAGGCCTGCAGGGTGTACAGTCATATGAAAAAATTAAGACACCCTATGAAAGCCTGTGTGTTTTGTAACATTTTGAAATATCTGGATTAAGAGATGAATGTAATATAACTAAACAATTAAAACTGAAGAAAAGACTTTTCAAGATCTTCTGTAAATGTTATTCTTCAAAACTGCGTATTCTAACTGAGGAAAAAGTTAGGACACCCTAATAGCTGGTGTTACCCCCTTTGGCTGAAATAACTGTAGTGAGACACTTCTTGTATCCTTCTACCAGTCTCTGACATCGGTCTGAGGAAAGTGTACCGCACTCTTCAATGCAGAATTCTTTCAGCTGTGACAAGTTTGAAGAGTTTCTTGCATGTACACCCTGTTTCAAATCACCCCAAAGCATCTCAATAAGGTTAAGAGTTGGCCTTTGACTAGGCCATTCCAGGAATAATTTCTTAGTTTTCCGCTAGTCATTGGTTTATTTACTGGTATGTTTTGGGTCATTGTCTCATTGCATGGCCCAGTTCCTCTTTTTTCTTTAATTTTCAGACAGATGGTCTCAAATGTTTTTCAAACAACCTCTGATACAAAGTCGAATTCATGGTGAATTCTGTGATTGCAAGCTGATAGCAAAGCAGCCCCAAACCATGACACTTCCACCTCCATGCTTCACAGTTGGTATGAGGTTCTTTTCCTGGATTGCTGTATTTAGTTTATGCCAATTTGGACATTATTCCAGAAGTCCTGGTCTTTGTCAACATTCTCTCTGGCAAACTTCATTCTGGCCTTGATGTGCATATGCAGTCTCTTTTTGATTGTAGTGACATGCACTTTCACATCAACAGTAGCCAGAGTCTACTGTAGGTCCTGTGAAGGGTTTTTTGGGGACCGCTTTTACCATCTCGCTGTCTGCTCTTAGAGTGAACTTGCTGGGACAACCAGACCTGGGGATGTTGGCAGTTGTTTTGTAAACCAGTGGAATGGCTGATTTCAAAATCTTTTTAAATCCCTTACCAGACTCATAGGTTGCTACTGAAAGCTTCAGACAGCTCTTTTGCTCTCACCATGGTGCTCACTCTCACTTCAACAGTCAGGAGCACACCAAAATGAATGTTTGAGGTTTAGAAAAGGCAAGCCTCATTTGAAATGCTGAGTAACAATCTACTAATCATGTGCACCTGGTGTGATACACCTGTGTGATTTCAGCCATTTAAGTAGGAATAAACGTGAGGGTGTTCTAACTTTTTTCCCCGAGTTAGAATATGCATTTTTATAGAATTACATTTACAGAAGATCTCAAAGACTTTTCTTCAGTTTTAATTGTTTAGTTATATTGCATTTATCTCTCAGTATTGTTAACATTGAGATTAAATATCAATATATTACTTTTTTTTCTTTTTAAATACCCAGGCTTTCATGGGTCCCCTAATTTTTTCACATGAGTCAAGTCAAGTCAAGTTTATTTATATAGCGCTTTTCACAATGTAGATTGTGTCAAAGCAGCTTAACATAGTTCTAGTAAAGTCCAGATTTCAGAGTTGAAGTTCAGTTTAGTTTAGTTCAGTGTGGTTTAAATTTCACTGCTGAAAGTTCGAACACTGTAGAGCAAATCCACCGAAGCACAGCTCCACAAGTCCCGATCCGAGCAAGCCAGTGGCGACAGTGGCGAGGAAAAAAAACGTCACCAATTGACGAAGTGAAGGGAAAAAAAACGTAGAGAGAGGCTCTGTTAGGCATGACCGTTTTTCATCTGGCCAAACTTCCTGTTCAGACCTGCAGTCTAGACACTGGAGGCTGAAGAAGCTGGACGTCTATCGTGGAGAAGCTGCAGGTGTGAGTAGGGCACCGGCGGGCGGTCAGGTTGGCCCGCAGGATCAATGTGGGGACTCGTTTATCTCCATTGTGGTCTCATGCACTCCATTTCTCCATGATGACCACAGCATCAGCTCGGGATACGACCTGGTCCAGGATTATGGATACCATGGGAATGACTGAATAACTTGGAATGACTTGGATCGACTTGGAATGACTTGGATCGCATCAATGGCGCTGCATAGTCTCTAGGGACCTCGGAATGAGTATACCCAGGTGGAAATAGAGAATAAAGAAAATAATTAGCGTAGCTGCTGTTCATAATGTATTTAAACAAGATGCAAAAATGGAGTGTTATAGATGAAAATAGCAGTTAAATAAACAAACATAGAAACAAACATGTAAAGCATATGAGAGTTTCTAACACAATGTCTGGTGTATTGAGGAGTGTGTCCTACAGGTGATGTCGAGCCAGCTCACCTGCGTGGAGCACATTCATGCATCATACCGTTATGCGATGCATTGAGTGTATGCTTTACTAAAAAGATAGGTCTTTAATCTAGTTTTGAATTGAGAGAGAGTGTCTGAGCCTCGGACATTATCAGGAAGGCTATTCCAGAGTTTAGGAGCCATAAATGAGAAGGCTCGACCACCTTTACTCGACTTTGCTATTCTAGGTACTACCAGAAGCCCTGAGTTTTGAGATCTTAAAGAGCAGGTTGGATTGTAGCGAGACAGAAGGTTGGTTAGATAAACAGGAGCTAGATTATTTAAAGCTTTATAGGTAGGAAGCAATATTTTATAATCAATACGGAACTTAACAGGCAGCCAGTGTAAGGAGGATAAAATTGGGGTGATATGATCATATTTTCTAGACTTGGTAAGAACTCTGACAGCTGCATTTTGTACTAGCTGAAGTTTATTAATAGAGGATGCTGGACAACCAGCGAACAGAGCATTACAGTAATCCAGCCTAGAAGTCATGAAAGCATGAACTAGCTTTTCTGCATCTGAGATGGATAGCATACTTTGTAACTTAGCGATATTTCTCAGATGAAAGAAGGCCGTTTTTGTGACATGAGAGATATGATTTTCAAAAGTTAAATTGCTGTCTAGTATAACACCCAGATATTTTACAGTAGAGCTAATGCTAACTTTGTGTCCCTCTAATTGCAGGTCGAGGTGTGAGATCTGCTGTGTACAGGATTTAGGCCCAATAAGTAATAATTCTGTTTTGTCTAAATTTAAGAGAAGGAAATTGTTGGTCATCCAGTCTTTAACATCTTTAATACATTCAGTTAGCTTAGACAGTTCAGACGTCTCATCAGGTTTTGTTGAAATATATAATTGAGTATCATCTGCATAGCAGTGAAAGCTGATCCCGTGTCTTCTTATAATGTCTCCCAGGGGTAGCATGTATATTGTGAACAGCAAAGGGCCTAAAACTGATCCTTGAGGCACCCCATACTGTACTGGCCTGACCTGTGAAAGCTGTCCATTTATATTCACAAACTGGTAACGGTCAGTTAAGTATGACTTAAACCATTGCAGAGCCTGTTCCTGGACACCTGTAGAATTTAAGCGATCTATGAGGATATTGTGGTCGATGGTGTCAAATGTAGCACTGAGATCAAGTAAAACTAATAACGAGATGCACCCTTGGTCAGCAGCTAAGAGTAAATCGTTGGTTATATTCACTAATGCGGTTTCTGTACTGTGATGAGGCCTGAAACCTGACTGAAACACTTCAAAAACATTGTTCATCTGCAGAAAGGAGCATAATTGGGCAGAGACAACTTTTTCTAGTATTTTAGACATAAATGGAAGATTTGAAATAGGCCTATAATTAGCTAAGTTGCTGGGGTCCAGTTGTGGTTTCTTAATAATAGGCTTAATAACAGCTAGCTTGAAAGGATTTGGAACATGGCCTAAAGATAGAGAAGAGTTGATGAGGTTAAGAAGAGGTTCTCCTATTACAGGTAGCAATTCTTTCAGTAATTTAGTTGGAATTGGGTCTAACATACATGTAGCTGGTTTAGAAGCAATAATAAGTTTATCTAGCTCTTCCTGTTCTATGGTTTTGAAGCACTGTAGATTATGTTGATTCAGTGGAATGTTTAATGGATCTGAAGTATAAGGCGGTGCCGAAAGTTTAACATCTTCTATTTTCTGTCTGAAGCCTTCTATTTTATCACTGAAGAAATTCATGAAGTCATCACTACTAATTTGCAGTGGGACATTTTGTTCCAAAGATGACCGATTATTTGTTAATTTAGCAATGGTGTTAAATAAAAATCTAGGATTGTTATGATTATTTTCTCTCAGTTTGCGGAGGTGCTCAGCCCTGGCGGATTTTAGAGCCCTCCTATAGCTGGACATACTATCTTTGTACGCAATTCTAAAGACCTCTAATGTAGTTTTTTTCCACTTAGGTTCCAGGGCACGGGTTGCTGTTTTGAGAGCGCGAGTATGACTGTTATACCATTGTGTAGTTTTATTCTCTCTAACCTTTTTTAATTTGATGGGTGCCACAGTATTTAGTGTGTTAGTAAAGATAGCATCCATACTGCTGATTACTACATCAAGGCCATTTGCGTTTGCAGGTGCATTCAGAAATAGAGAAAGATCAGGTCATGTCTGCAAATGCATGAATGAGCTTTTCTTGCTTAGGTATTTAGAGCATATGTCATAGTTTAAGAATAGTTTTAGGGTGGCCTTTAAACTACAAATTACTATATGTTAACACACTCAAGTTCTAGACTGATGAAAAGGATTTTCTTCTTTTGAAATTGACAGTCACAGATTCATTCGAAATAGGTTCTTCAGCCTATATTTTTGTGAAACCGCAAAAACGTACATCAAAATACATTTTGGCTGAACTTTCTAGGTAGAATGAACACTACAGAGCAATATGAAGCCAACAACTTTTGTTTCTTGTCACACTAATGATACTTACATGGACATATTATTGACAAATAAAGAATACATTTTGTGCAGTTCTTTGCACAAGATTATATCTCCACATGGTCTGTTTTCTAGCATGGTCAGTTTGCTCAGTAGCTCACATTGTACAGTGTTGTACTTGCGCTCGGGTTTAAACACAGAAGCACAGTTCCACAAAAGACACAAAAGTAATGTAAGATGAAGGTAAACCTACATGGCTGCAATGGAATTTCTCTTACATTTGCTTATGAAAACACTTTTGGTTGAGTTTAGGGAAGGGTTTAGGTCCATCTTTAAAAAGGTTATATGCACAACAAGCACTGCCTTTCATGGACATGTACAAAAAAGACGTGTACTGACACATATAACAAAAAGTAGTCTAAGGAATACATTTCAGATTTGTAAAAAAGTAAACATTGTCCTCTTAAGTAAATGTATAATAATAAATTTATAATTAAATATATTTTAGTAGTATAAGTAGTAGTAGCATTAGTGTATTTTAAATACATTTTCTTACATAGTAAGCTTGCTTAGTAGCTTACCTCGTACAGCACCACACTAGCATTGTGCAAGTCATAAAGTCACAACACTTGACAGAAGAGATCAATAAGAGCAACCAACATAAACAAAATGTTGCCAGATTAATCTATTAATAGTAAAAATGTAAAACACTTTTAAGACTGGGGCACATCAAACAGACAGTCGGCCACTGGGCAGCATGGGGCTGTCGGAGAGCGTCTGTCAGGCTAGTTTGTTTAGTGTGTTCCACACATCACCTCTCGTCAGGCTCACATCAGAAGGAGTTTGCCTGATTCAGCATTTAGAATTGATGTTGGCTGTTGGTGAAAGAGAGTGGGTGCTCTGTTTCAAGGAGAACAAAAACATCAGTGACGAAACTTAGCAAACTGTCATTTCATTGCATTTCTGAAATATTTGCAAATAAATTCAAATCAGACATACTTGCATGAGCGAATCCCTCTGTGGTCCCACTGCAACACAAAAACAGCGTTTTCAAATTTATCCACTTTGGACAGCGTTTTCAACAAGATATTTTTTTCATTTCCTAAAAACACTGTCTTAGTGTATGGACATGGCCCTAGTTTTGTTGCCTTATGAAATGATAATATGAATACTGCCACCTGTGGGTAAAGATATATCCTTTCATGCAGGTACAGAACTTACATTCTTGTTTAAGCTGGCTGTCATTCATTTGGTGTGTTTATGCGCAGCTTTTTGGTTCAGACAGGACCAGATGCAGCCAATGCAAGGTGGCAACACAGTTGGTTTTTGTCGCTCCTAGTTCTTTGATGTTGGCTTGGTGTGTCCCAGGCTTTAGCCTCACTAACTGGACAGAAGTGCCACAAAACATGCACATTTTTTTGGCAGAAATGTCTTCATTGACGTGTGGTTTTTTTGTATGTGTTTTTTAAATCAACTCTAGTTGAAGTGTTCCAATGCAAAAGCCTTCAAAATTGCTGTCTGATATTTACTTCTAATGCAAGCATTTTTCTCAGATGCCTATGTTTATGTTCAGTTATTTTACTTTGAAGACAATGACAAAAACCTATTCTTCACCATAAAATAAAATGACTGAATGTACAAACAGAAAAATGCTCATTTTAGAAAGCATTTCAGATGGCACTTAGAGGATTTTGCATCTGAACTCTTCAGTTCTTGTTTTTAAGCATATAGGACAGGCACTGATGCCTCTCTCCAGCTGTCTGTCTCATAGACATGGGCAGGCAGATTGCTATGCAGTGCTTTTCTGCTGCATTGATGCGTATAGTGTCCAGAGTTTAGCACTGGCTCCTCACACTGTGTGCAGTGCATATTAAAGTTCCGCCGTGGCTCTGCAGTCCCCTGACTCTCTTGGTCCTGTGCTCCTCGCCTTTTTGTTTTGTACCTGATTACCATTTCATCATCTTGAAGGGTAAAAGCTGAAGAGAATGTAAAGTTACACTGTACTTTATCATTCATTTATTCCTCATGAGTGCATTTACAGGGTTGAGTGAAACCACCACACAAAAGTACAGAAGATGAACTTAGTCAACTCAATCTTAGAGTCAATGAAACAAAATGAATGTAACAAATGAAAGCAATATAGAATATAGTAGCATTTTACTACAGCTTTCCAGTACTGTTAAAATTTTGTATTTGTCTGATGAGTTTCTAGACATTTGTTTAAACTCCAAAACACTATGTAAAATGCAATTAAAGAAACAACCAAAAAACATATTGAAAATAACGATTAAAATTCCTGCTATTTATAAACCAATAGCTATGACTTTTAGCTTAATAAAGTACTATTTTGCTGCTTATTAATAGTTAATATAGTAGAAGTTTGGTTTAGGTGTTGGGTAGGATTAGGGTTGTAGAATTAGAACCTACTTTTTAAACTATAAACACCCAATAACCTAGTAATGAGCAGGTAATAAGCCACTAATTAATAGTAATAAATTGTACTTGAACTAAAGTGTTACCAAAATAATATTAATAAAGTACACCGGTTCTTATGTTTGTTTGTTTGTTTGTTTGTTTGTTTGTTTGTTTGTTTGTTTGT
>CAIGQV010018227.1:25229415-25246340 GCA_903798115.1 Danio jaintianensis | reverse complement strand
TATATCCAATATATATATAACACCCAAAAAGTGTGTTTTTATTTCGTGAATACTACATACATTCAAGTTTAATAGAAGAGTAGGCAAGCTTTGGGATATACTACTTTACCTTTTAATGCATCTTTAATGTGCTGCGCTTAAACTGCCCTGTCAGTCAAAGTTACCTCTCTCCACATTTTTTTAAAAAGAATTTCCAACCATACTTGTAATAAAGTTGCATTTTAATCTTCACAGGTTTTTAATGCTAAGAAATCTGCTTATATGCTTGCATAAAGAAGCATTCAGTTATTGACAAATATTTTTTATTAGTGTTTATATTTCAAATCCTATCCTCATCCAACACACAATGTGCCATTATTACCTATTAGAGTGTGCATAAATCTGCCCTCAAAATATTTCACTGAAACAAATTGCAACATACGATTTTTTATACGCTATTTCTAATTTTGAATGCTATTTAAGAAGAATAGCTGATTCTCTTGTGTGCTCTGTTAGTTGGATGGCATTTACATGTGACAATGTTCTTAAATATGAACTATGTTCAACATGTTTTTGGAAACTTAATTGAATGAAAATGTATTATAGTTTAAACTTATATTTAAATGCAATTATACCTGATCTTCAGAATCGTAGTTTGTTTTTGCATAAATATGAGAAGTACTTAATTTTGTCATTTCATAATTTAATTTATTTTATTCCAAATCTACATATTCTACTTTCTACTCCACTACATTTTTTTAATTAAGCTGAGTAATATTATTTTAAAGGGCAAAAAAAATATCAATTGCTCAAAGACAAAACAGTGGTGTTTAATTTGTTCATTTTTTTCTTTAACCAGTTAAATTGGTTCACAAATTGCACTTAACAATTCACAAATTAATTTGTGAAGTGGACTGGTATCTGCTCACTAGTCAACACGCTGGTTCAAATGATCCTTTCAGAGTGAGTCTCCAGTTTCACTGATTCACTGATTTTACAAATGGATCTGAATGGGGTTCAGCATGTGAATGTGGTTTTCACTTGAATTATCAAAAGTATGACAAGTTTTAATAATTTGACTTTTTTATTTTTTATTTTTTTTATTTACAAAATAAACATTTATCAGTAAGTATGTTTACTTTCATTATTTAAGTAAATTAAAAATCAAATACTTTTGTACTCCAGTAATATTGAAAAAGAGGACTTTATACTTCTACTGGAGTAATATTTTACTAGGGTATCTGCACTTTTACTCAAGTGCCTGATTTCGTCCTCTGCTGATAAAGACAAATAAAAATGAATAGTAAGAATGAATTGTAAACTACAACTTAATTAAATGCCTTTTCAAGAGAACCAACTGAAGCAATTTAGTACATTTAAAAGATGTAATACTGTTACTAAAAATATATATTTTTCAATGTCAACACTTAAAATTATAACCAATGCAGATGTGTCTTAGATGTTAGTCAACATAAAACGTACTTCTTTGAAGCATGATAAAGATTATTCGATTTTAAGCCATTAACATTTGACCCTTCATTATATTCTCTGCAAATATTATTTGTTTTATTATAAAAAATGTATTTTTTTTAGATTTGAAGTACACTTAAACACTGTAGAAAAAGAATATAATCAATAAGTCATGACAACATATGATATTGTGTTACGTTATCTTATTAAAATAAGCATGTTTCCATTTTTTTTTTCAAGTTGTTTGAGACTTAACTTCATGTTTCATTTCAATTTGCTGTAATATAAGTTGGAATTACTTTTTTTAAAGCAAAGTATACATTCGGAATAGTTGTGTTGGCTTGTTTTTGACAAAGGCGCTGAATTTTTGTCTTCACAGAGATTGTCAGAGCCATGACCTACGTGATAAACCAAGGCATGTCCATGTACTGGGGGACTTCACGATGGACAGCTATGGAAATAATGGTAAATAACATTTTTCAAAACAATACTTGTCATAACCTGCTGAACACAGCATTCCAGTAGACAGATAACAAGACTGTAATCACTGATCATTGACTTTCTAGAGGCCCCAAATTTAGGAGCAGAAACTGTGTTTGCAGTAAGAAAAAATATTCTTGTATCTCAGCTTCTCTGGTGTATATCAACTCAGGCTCATTGGAAATATATATTTCACCCTACATTTTTGTGAATCCGCAAAAACTTACTTTAACATCCACTTGACTGCAGTTTCTAGGTAAAATGAACACTAGGGGGCAAAATGATGCCAACAACTTTTGTTCCTTTTCACACTAATGATATCATTATTGATGGATAAAGGACTATTTTATGTAGTTCTTTGCACAACACCAAATAACAACTTAAAACTGTTTATTTACTTGTGATCGGACATGCTTCCCACTCCAATCTATCTCCATATGGACAACTTTTGTGGTGTGGCCAGTTTGATTGGTAGTTCACTTTGTACGGTGTTTTACTTGTGATGCGGAGGACTCAGATTTGAGTCAGGTGAAGCACGGTTCCACAAAAGGGATAAAAGCACTGCAAAATAAAGGTAAAACTACATGGTCGCAGTGCACTTTTCTCTCACGTTTGCTTTTGAACACACTATTGGTTGTGATTAGGAAAGGGTTTACGTCAATGGTTTGCTAGGTGATCTGTGCAACAAACCTTGCCTTTTCATGGATGTGTACAACAAGAAGATGTATCTGAAACAGCCGATTCGAATGTTATCAGTCGATTGAATGGGCGTTATTAGTGGTTTATTAGCTGATAGATATGGGCCAGTAGGGGCCTACTGCGCCTACTGGTAGGCTCAGAAGGCTGTTATCAACCATGCACATGGTTAATCTGCTGTTCTTGTGTAAATCCAGCAGAGGCCGCTCCGATTGACCTGCCCTACTCCTTCCCTAAACCCAACGGTCATTATTTTTCCGAAAGCACCGATTAACCTGCCCTCCTCCTTCCCTAAACCCAACCATCAGTTTTTAAAAAAGCAATAAAAACAAATAATTAACTTTTTTGGCTTTTGTCTTACCTGCTTTCTTAAACCGTTCTTCGCCAGACTCGAACTCTGTCATCGCTGTCTACCCCTACCCCAACCCTAAACCCAACCGTCACAGTAATGTAAAATTTCCCATTAATTGTATTTTATTAACGTCTACCCCTACCCCAACCCTAAACCCAACCGTCACAGTAATGTAAAAACAGATCTGGATCTAGAGTCTTCTCTATTAGTATAGCTGATTAACCATGTGGATGGATGATTACAGCCTCTTGAACCTACTAGTAGGCGCAGAAGGCCCCTACTGGCCCATATCTATCAGCTGATATCCAGTGATAACGCCCATTCAATCGAATGATAACATTCGAATCGGGTGTCTGAAATGTACAACAAAACGTACCATAAGTAGCATGTTTCAGATGAATTTCAGAAAAATGTAGACAGCGCTCTCTAGTGGATTTGTCATCAGAAACCTGCAACAAAATGAACCTAGAGCAAAAACATTTAGTCTGAGGCATGTATTTCCAATAAGGCTGGGCTGGAATATTGTCCACATTGTATATTTTTAGCCCTTTGACTTGAAGTCGGTGTTTATCAGTACTGTATAGTGCTGTAATTGTAGTGTAGCACTAAATAAGTTGGCACAAACTGATATGTTGTAATTAAGCAGTGACATTATTAATTCACGGGTGATAAATGGAGGCTTGATCAGGGTTTTTACAGAAAGGGCACACACTGATGACCTGTAATTTGTGTGACTGTGATAATAGCATGTTCAGATGTCATGCCAGATTCAGCCCACGTAAACACATCCCACGAGCGAAAAGCAAGTTCACTGCCTGAAACGGCACCATTAGTGTGATATTACTATACACTGTATATACAGTATCAGTGACCAAGACTAAATAGGTGTCACACTTTTTTTATTCAAATATTTTCCATGGGTTGTTTACTTTTAAGCTTCTTCCTTGAAGACCTGTGGACAAATTACCTGTGAAAAAATATGGTACCTTCATTTTAGTCTTGCCTATATAGTCAATTCAATTCATCTTAATTTCTATAGAGCTTTTACAATGTAGACTGTGTCAAAGCAGCGTAACATAAGTTCTTGTAAATTGAAACTGCTTCAGTTCAGTTTTCAGAGTTGAAGTTCAGTTTAATTTAAATTTCACTGCTAAAAGCCCAAACACTGAAGACAAATTTAACGATGCGCAGCTCCACAAGTCCCAAACCAAGCAAGCCAGTGGCGACAGTGGCGAGGACCAAACTTCACCAATTTACGAAAGTGAAGGATATATGCCCAAACATGTATAGCCCCCTATAAAATTCCAATTTATTTATTTTTTTACACTGTTAAATGAGATTAGTTTACTTTGAAAAGTGAGTAAACCTGTTTCCTTAAAAGCGGCAAGTTGACTTTACTTTAAAAAAGTGTGTACATCTTTCGCAGTTGGCTTAATATTTTTTTATTAATTATTATTTTCATTTTTAAAGTAAAGTCAGTTAATTGCTTTTAACAGTGGACTTATTTATTTAGTTATTTCTATTTTTTTTTTATTTTTTTTTTCCCCCCCCCCCCCCCCCCCAAATTCTACTCTTTACCATTTAAATGGTTCCTGATTCCTTTTTTCTGAGTCATTTATTTGGATTTCATTTTTTTGGTTAAATTATAGTTTAATATTTCACAATTGTGCTGACATTTATACAGTTTTACAGTAATTTTTATCCCTGCTAAAAGCAAAAGATGTTGTTATATCTTACATATATTAATGATTTTAATTATTACTCACTTTAAAAGTTAGCATATCTAATGTCCCATAGTAACAGCTGTATATTTATGTCATAACTTCTACAAATTAAACTTTTTTTTAATTTTCATTTAAGACTGTTAAGGATACTTTTTATTTAAATGGTGTTTTTGTAGTAGTCTTTATCACAAAAATGTCTGTATAAACTATTCTACATTGTGATGTTATACTGTGTATGGTCCTACTTTTGTTTTCCAAATGTGGTGTGATGTATTAAAGTAAATTCTATTTCTATTCTATTCTATTCTATTCGAGAAAACATTTCGACCTTTTAACCTACATCAACATCTATGCTATTCGATATGAAATTTAGGATTAATACCAACAAAACAATAATTTGAGAAAACAAGCATTTTTGCTATTAGTTTTTGACTAACTACAACAGCAGGCCTCCAAATGAAATCTGAAAAACAATCTGATTGTCAAGTACTGAACTGCAGCTATTGAAGATAGAAAAACTTATATTAATATTTTTCATTCTAGGAGGCATATTCTGTGGCGAGACAGTTTAACCTGATTCCTCCAGTATGTGAGCAGGCCGAGTATCATCTTTTCCAGAGGGAAAAGGTGGAGGTGCAGCTGCCGGAGCTCTACCATAAGATAGGCATGTGTCAATCAATCAATCAATCATCTACTCACTGAATACTGAACAGAATATTAGCAAATCACAGCTGTTCATTTTAGTCATAAATATGACCTTGATTCTGTAGGTGTTGGTGCCATGACATGGTCGCCTTTGGCTTGTGGGATCATCACTGGAAAGTATGAAAACGGTATCCCAGAATCCTCCAGAGCATCTATGAAGGTATCCCTTCTTCTGCATATATAAATCAAATATTTATTTTCTGCCATTCTTCTATTTACCTGACGCTGCTTGTCTACTCTTGTGTTTTTGTCTTGAAGTCATACCAGTGGCTGAAAGAGAAGATAGTCAGCGAGGATGGACGCAAGCAGCAGGCGAAGCTGAAAGAACTGGGTCATATTGCAGAGAAGCTGGGCTGCACTTTGCCTCAGCTCGCTGTAGGTAAGACTCTCCCACCAAGACCTCCATAGAGAGGAAGACAAAGAGTCATCTTACCTGTGGTGCTGCCAGTTCACTGTAAACTGTAGAGCTAGTACAGCTATCTCATGCAGTATTTACTTCTGGTTATTAAATTATTACTGAGGAGGTTTTGTAAAAAAATTAATTTGAGTGCATTTACACAACCAAGAAGGTCATTGCTATTGGTTAGCTTTCTGCTGTTAGCGATAGATAGATGGATGGATGGACGGACAGACAGACAGACAGTTCTTTTGAATCAATGAAGAAAGAAGATTTTTCACTTCATAATGATGTAGTTACCATATCTACCAGTAGGGGATAACTGCTTACGCTAACCATTCATTCATTCATTTTCTTTTCGGCTTAGTCCCTCCATTAATCTGGGGTCGCCACAGCGGAATGAACCGCCAACTTATCCAGCATATGTTTTACGCAGCGGATGCCCTTCCAGCTGCAACCCATCACTGGGAAACATCCACACACACTCATTCACACACATACACTACGGACAATTTAGCTTACCCAATTTACCTATACCACATGTTTTTGGACTTGTGGGGGAAACCGGAGCACCCGGAGGAAACCCACGCGAACACAGGGAGAACATTCAAACTCCACACAGAAACGCCAACTGACCCAGCCGAGGCTCGAACCAGCGACCTTCTTGCTGTGAGGCGAACGTGCTACCCACTGCGCCACCATGACGCCCTTAGGCTAACCAAGCAAACCTTAATCACTTGGACACACACTTTATGAACATTAGCAGATGGAATGGACTTAAAGTATAATGTTCTGAGAAGATTGTTTTGTCCCTTCCTCTGCAGCCTGGTGTCTGAGGAATGAGGGAGTGAGTTCAGTGCTATTAGGAACCTCCAATGCAGAACAACTAACTGAAAACCTGGGAGCCATACAGGTAAGCAAATGGCTCTATTCGGTATTTTCAGTCATGTGATGGTTACAGAGACCTGGAAGGCAGAATAGATCTGTCAAGTTTCATGTGAATAAATCTCTCAAAAGCAGATAAGTGAGGCAACAGCAAGTTTTTGGACACCTGCTGCAGTATTTCAAGAACTAATTGTAAATCAACATCTTAGCAAAGATGACACACAAGCAGATATTGCATATTTACATATTGAGAAGAAAGAAATCAACTTCAGAGTCAATTTTCAGGCCTTCTCTCCACCACTGGAAAGATTCTCTGATATCAAACTTTTGTCTCATCGTAACTCTTTTTAGGTAGACAACATACACTCTCAGAAATAAAGGTACAAAATCTGTAACTGGGGCAGTACATTTTTGTACCTAACATGTTCACATTTGTACCTTTATGGTACATAAAAGTACAAATGTGTACCTCATAGTACCAGTATACCTGGGACCATTGTCATCCCAGTAAATCACACACACACAAAATTGGTATTTAAAGAACACTCCACTTTTTTTGGAAATTGGCAATTGATTTTACAAATCACCTTCAGTTAAACCATTAAGTGAGCCACTACTGGTCAAATTCCTTTGTCTGCTAAGCTAAAAGTGCTCCCGCCAGACCCAGGAATTGGCTGACAGGATTCAAAAATGGAAAAACTCAACCATTTAATTCTAGGTGACTTGTATGATCCTTTAAAGCAAACATCGAAAAAATAATTGGCACTCGAATTAGGAAAACCTTGTGTTTGCCCTCCATATTGGTGTTTTTATAAGGCTGTGATGTCACATTAAAACTATGAATTGAATTTCTATACATCTAGTTACTTCCTAATGAATTTATTTTCAAATCCAGGTACTTCCAAAGATGACGTCTCATGTGGTCTCAGACATCGATCATATACTTGGGAACAGGCCATATAGTAAGAAGGACTATCGTTCCTAGATGCTGCGGACACGCGCTCGGGGTCAAAAGAGAAGTGTGTGTAGCAGTGTCCGTGTCCTAGTGGTTCCTGCTCAGAATCTATTTTCATCATCGGCCTGACCTCTCTCTCTCTCTCTCTCTGAAGCCTTAGAGCGTCATCCTCCATTACCCATACCTGCATCCCCTCTGTTTCCACTGGTGTGCCTTTGCACCCCAAAACCACAGCAAGAATCCTCACAACTGGTGTTCAGGTGGCTTCTCATAATGGCACCTTGCTGGATGTGATCGCTGATGTGATCTACGAAGCATATAAACACCCATGATCCATGTCTGGCCTCTGCTCTCGAAACCATCAGCCATCGGGACGTCTGGCGGTTTTAGCACGCATACTGGAGGAACAGAGCATGACGCCCTCTTGTGTTCAAACGCAGCAACTGCAAACCTGTTTCACAGACTGAAGAGCTCCGACTCAGTGGAACAATGTGCATTCATAAAGATTCAAGCTGTTCTGCCTGTGCAAGAATGCCTGTATTGATATTTCATGAGGGTTTTTTATTTTAAGATGAATATTTGCTTCATAGTGTGAGCCACAGGGAAGTGTGGTAGAAAAATAAACCATTAAATAAACGCACACCTTTGACCTAGGAAATTACTTGAATGAGGGTAGCATACATCTATGAATATCTGCTTATTGAACATGCAGCTGTATTATAAACTGACCTCAATCCCTACAGCAGTATATAAGTATACAATATTAGAGTTAAGCTAACATGCATAGAATATATTATACCAGCAGCCTAAGCATTCATGATGCTTTATTATAAATAAGTGGCTTGGTTTTCCTTGGGTACAGGAAGAAAGGAATTCAGAAGAGGACAACTTAAAGGGATACCCTTGTGAAAAAGAAGTGTGCCTAATTGTAATGAATCTGCACTTGTTAAAGTTACAGATAATATAATGTCAGTGAAATATAAAGCCACTTAGGTGTGCTTAAAGCAAGTACACTTTTCGTTAATACGTTTCTTAATACATTGTTATACTTTTAAAGTCAATTGAAAATGTTTTGCTTTAACGAACATTTTTAGTTCATTGTGGTTTAATAATCTATCGCCATGCTTTAAAGCATTGCACTTATTTTGATGTGTTGCTAACATACTAAAGCACATGTAATGTACACTTATAATTTTAACTGGAGTTTGTTATTTGTAATGTGTTATTACATTTAAAGGTACTATATTGCAAATGTGCTAAACTGCAGTTTCATCATCACAAATGTGTAAATATTTCAATTTAAATATAGTATTTAAATTAAAAAATATATATATTTGAATACATTAAATAGTACTTTCACCAAAAGTGCTTTTCAGTACATTCAGACTTACATTTTAAAGGCAATTTTAAAAATGACATATACAGTTGCATCGAAAAATGTTGTTAAGTAACCTGAGTGAGACACTTTAAGTTTTAGAAATCTGGATTTAAATGGATACTTCACCCAAAAATGAACATTCTGTCATCATTTACTCACCCTTCACTTCACACAAAAGAAGATATTTAGAAAAATGCTGGGACCCATTGACTTCCATTTTTTTTCCTACTATGGAAGTTGATGGCCCCCAGTAATTTTCAAAATATCATCTTTTGTGTTCAACAGAAGAAAGAAACTCAAAGGTTTGAATCCACACGAGGAAGAGTAAATGATGAGGTCATTTTCATTTTTGTGTGAATTATTCCTTCAAGTACTTTAAACACTTTTAATTTAATTGCGATAAAAACATTTGTTAAATCCAAAATGAAAATTCTGTTATCATTAATTCCCCCTCATGGCGTTCCAAATCCATACAACCTTTGTTCATCTTCAGAAAACAAATGAAGATACAATTTGATCAAATCTGAAACATTTCTGTCCTTTTATTGAATATCTGGTCATCTGAAACTCAGACGCTCCGAAACATGAGACAAAAAAATAAATCAACAAGGTTTGATCCAAGTCTTCTGAAGAGACATCATAGATTTGAGATTTTCTTTAGCCTTTTGTTCACATGTAAACATTCATCAAATTGGGTTTGCTTGACAAGTAATTGTGTCATGCCAGCAAATCTGAAATAACCAAGGTTGTTTTCCTGTCATGTCAAGCATCTATTGATAAGCTTCTGTTTATGATCACTGAACATTAATAAAAAATTTGATAAATTTGATCTGACACATAAAGTGATTGTGTATCTTAAGTGAAATTTTTGAGTGAACCACAGAAATGTGTCAAATTTCATTAAAAAGAAAAAAGAAAAAACTCTTCATTTGTGTTCTGAAGATGAACAAAAGTCTACTGGGTTTGTCAGTAAAGATGACAGAATTTAAATTTTTGAATGATCTAACCCTTCACAAACTGCAAAATGTCATATTCAGTTTGCACAAAAGTGTATTCTTTTGAAGTATCATAAAGTGTACTTCTTTTTCACAAGGATAGTTCACTCAAAAATGAAAATCTTGTGTTTACTCATCGTCCCAACCTGAATGACTTTCTTTTTTTTCCCCTTTTTTTGAAGAATGAAAGTCTAAAGGGTTCAAAAAAAAAAAAAACTGATGACAGCATTTTCATTTTGTTGTTTACTGTCCCTTTAAGAATTTAAGAAGCTGCTAATGTGCATGACAGCATTAAGTTATAATGGGAGTGAATCTGATGTACCATTTGAGGGTGCCTGTGTTTGATTTTATCGCTCTTGCTACACCTGACTTGCAAGCCATACTTTATCACGGCCTATAGATATTTTCAACACAGATGAGCTGCTTTACCCTGTAGTATTTAAACTCTCAAAAGCTTCTAGATTTGTTTGGAAACTGTTGGAGTTTGTCTTGAGGAAGGAAGATGACTTCGTATAGAAGAAATAAAGACGTCAAAACTACTTGTGTTTAGTGAAGCGCAGAAGGCTTTATGAGATCAGTGTGTGTATATATATTTATATATATATAGTGTTACTTTAGTCTCCCTGCGGAGTGCCTTGATTCTCACCTGCATGAACATTAGGGCTTGCCCATTCTCCCATGGGTCCATGAGTGTAATACTGTGAGCTTTTCTCAACTGTAAATGATGTATTTTACAAAAATGAAGAAGTCACACCATGAGGTGACTATTGTTTTCTAAAATTTGTAACATTGTTTCTGAGAAAAGAGTTTGTTGGATTCACAGGCTGTTCGGAATCTCTGCGTCAGGGTCTTTATCGTGTATCTCTGTCCCTGTATGGCAGCAGTGAGTGAATATCAATGATGTAAATATAAATATGTAAACAGTAGATTATATGCTTGAAATAAAAACACATAGGCCAGTAATTATGTGTCTTATTTGGGGCAGACGATATACTACAGTATGACATTTGTTTTATTTCATCTATCTGTCACAGTTGCCCCAAGTGGACATGGTGTTGGAACAAATATGAGATTGGACGGGAAAATATTTTTCCGTAGTTTTGCGTTCTCAGAAAAGCTTTGTGAATGAACAAAAACCATTCACATATAACCTTTTCTCCCTTATTCGCTTGTTAAGTCTGATGTCACAGTTTTCAGGTCCATGCGCTCAAAATGATCAGATGCTTTAAATGAATAACAAATAGTACAGTATACACTCAGTGTGCTTTAATACTGTTGAAAATTATGACTGTAATATTTATATGCATGTCTAATCTCAGATGGTCAGACGCTGATTCATTTTTAATACCTCCTTAAAATATTGGTCTCTGGGGTGTAGCAAGACAAAAGCGCATATCATCAATTTGTAAATGCTTCCGTTTTAAAATCGTCCTTTCTCAACTCTTCTAAACTCTCACTCTGAATGAAAAGTCTCTGCTTAGCTATAGCCATTTTACCCATGTGTATGCCACAGTAAGTCATTTCACCTTTATTTCTATAGTGAATGAAATGAATGAATTCGTAGGACACTTAGAATTTATAAAATCGTACTAAAATCTACGAATAAGATCATACAAATGAATGTGAATTAGCCACTAAATCAAAAAGTTACCAACTTCCATGATATGGTGTTGGCTAATCTTACGCGGCATACTAGAAACTTCCACTCAGGTGTGTTGAGGCAAGATGGACCTAAAATCTGCAGGCCATAAGGCCATCTACATTTTTCAACTCTTCTAAACTCACTCTGAATGAAAAGTCTCTGCTTAGCTATATAGCCATTTTACTCAGTTGTATGCCACAGTAAGTCACTTCACTTTTATTACTACAGTGCTTTAAACAAAAGAAAGAGATTAAAGTCCAAACTGGTAGAATCAATTCATCACTCACTAGTCAAAGTACTATTTTCTGTTGCATTTAAAAGTTCCATTAATAGTGATGGCTGCTTTCAAAATACTGCTACATGAAGCTTTTTTTCTTCTTTGAATCAATCCTTTGGAGCACTTTTTTTAATGATACATTTGTAAAATAAAATAAAAATAATAATATTAGTTACTTAATAGTCTCTAGTTGTCCTGTTTAGCAGTGCCCACGCTTTCCCAATATAAACATTGAAAATTGCTAAAAGAATGGATATTATGCAAATGATGATGATATCAATCATTTGGTTGGTTTTAATTTAACATTTGAAGTGTGTTCAAAAGATGCAATGCATTTTCATCCATTTCTGTTGCATTTACAGTTTTGATCAGCAGGTGTGATCTTTTGAATCTTTTAAAAAGCTTTGTTTCTCCCATCCACTACACAAAAGATTCGTTTTGATTCAGTTTTTTCAGTAACTTTGCACATTGTGGGGCTTTTATTAAAAAGTAATCAATCAGTGAATGCTTTATGTATTAAAAGTCACAAAGTGAAGACTACTCACAGAATATTTACATCATTACATTCTTCAAAGGTAGACCTGCCTATATGTACAGTTTTATGCAAAAGTTTGTGCACCCCTGATAATTATAATTTTAAGTCATAGTCTGCTGGGCTTTTAAAGCAGCAATTTCATTTGGATATATTTCATACCCTATGGAAAAAGGGGTATGATATTAAATGATAACAAAAACAAACAGGTGCAAACATTTGGGCACCCCAACAGAATAATGACATCAATATTTTGTAGAGCCACCTTTTGCTGAAATAACAGCCTGTAGACCACGGGGTGTCCAAACTCAGCCCTGGAGGGCCAGTGTCCTGGAGAGTTTAGCTTCAACCCGAACCAAACACACCTTATATGGCAAGCCGTTTTGACATTTAATCTATAACCCGTACTAGTATCTATTTTCATGTTACTAGTACTTATTTTTTAGATACTAGTATCTTTTCCATTAAGTACTAGTGCTTATTCATTAGATACTAGTGCCTATTCTTTAGATACTAGTACTTATTCATTAGATACTAGTGCTTATTCGTTAGATACTAGTGCCTATTCTTTAGATACTAGTACTCATCTATTAGATACTAGTACCTACTAAATAGATACTAGTACTTATTCATTAGATACTAGTACTTATTAAATAGATACTAGTACGTATTCATTAGATAGACTAGTATCTATTTAATAGGTACTAGTATTTATTCATTAGGCACTAGTACTTATTAAATAGATACAGTTCTTATTTAATATATACTAGTACTTATTTTAATAGTGACTAGTAACTATTCTGTTGTTACTAGTAACAAATAAAAAAAAAAATTCCATTGATTTCTATGAGATCTGTCATTGAGATATCAACTTTTCAGCTTTGACTAGTATGTATTCCAGCTGGGACTAGTACATATTTTTATGTACTAGTAGTTAATCATTAGGTACTAGTAATTATTAATTAGATACTAGTATCTTTTCCATTAAGTACTAGTACTTATTCATTAGATACTAGTGCTTATTCATTAGATACTAGTGCCTATTCTTTAGATACTAGTGCTTTATAAAAATATACTAGTGCTTATTCATTAGAGACTGGTTCTTTTTATTAGTTACTAGTACTCATTCATTAGATACTAGTATCTATTAAATAGATACTAGTACTTATTAATTAGATACTAGTACTTATTCATTAGATACTAGTACCTATTAAATAAATAATAGTTCTTATTTATTAGATACTAGTACTTATTTTAATAGTGACTAGTAACTATTCTGTTGTTACTAGTAATACATTTACATTTTTTCCATTGATTTCTATGGGATCTGTCATTGAGATTCAGTTTTGACTAGTATGTATTCCAGCTGGGACTAGTACATATTTTTATGTACTAGTACTTATTCATTAGATACTAGTACTTATTAATTAGATACTAGTACCTAATTAATAGATACTAGTACTTGTGTATTAGATACTAGTCCTTATTCATTAGGTACTAGTACTTATTCATTAGATACTAGTATCTATTTAATAGGTACTAGTACTTATTCATTAGATACTAGTATTTATTAAATAGATACTAGTACTTCTGAAATAGATACTACAACTTATTTAAAAGATACTAGTACACATTTATTAAATACTAGTACTTGTTTGAAATGTTACTAGTAAAAATCTTTATTTTACTAGTAAAGTGTTTAATTGAACTCTACTCTTCCATTAGGACTAGTCATAACAAGACGAGTAAAAAAGCAGAACTGACTAGTAAAATAAGAACTGTTACTAGTAATAGTTATAAAAGATACTAGTGTCTAATAAATAAATACTAGAACTAATGAAAAACTACTAGTGTCTATTTAATAGTTACTAGTATCTAATGAATTGGTACCAGTATCTATTTAATAAGTACTAGCATCTAATGATTAAGTACTAGTACCTAATGAATAAGTACTAGTATCTAATACTTAAGTACTAGTATCTATTAATTAGATACTAGTATCTAAATAATAACTACTAGTACCTAATGATTAACTACTAGTACATAAAAAATATGTACTAGTCCCAGCTGGAATACATACTAGTCAAAACTGAATAGCTGATATCTCAATTACAGATCTTATAGAAATCAATGGAGAAATTACAAATTCATAACTAGTAACAACAGAATAGTTACTAGTCACTATTAAAATAAGTACTAGTATCTAATAAATAAGAACTAGTGTCCATTTAATAAGTACTAGTGCCTAATGAATAAGTACTAGTATCTAATGAATATTTATCATTTTTAAAAGATATTTAACTTTTACACTTTTGAGTTCTTGATGAATCTTAATGAATTTTATTTATTTTTTATTTTTTCAGATTGGGATCAATATGGCTGAGTACCTTCGTTCAAAAGAGTCCATTGAATTTCCTTATGTTCTCGTGCTTGGAGACCACCACTGCTTTCAAGCCTTTGCTATAATAAATGGCACAGCACTTGTGCAAAGTACATTACTTGCTGCAGTGGACGTTTGCTTTAAAGCATTCTACATCTTTGGTGTGAACTACCACAAGCAGTGTTCCCTGGTGTGGCAATTTCTACAGACTGTGGTGTATGGACTTCCTGGGGAGGAGACACTGGCAGTAAGACTTCTGCAAGCATTAATTTTTGCTGACAAACAGTAATTATTAATACTGTGACCTCACCGCTATCTTGGATTCTGTGTACTTCAACTTGTACACCTTTACTTCTAAATACAGTTGAAGTCAGAATTATTAGCCCCCCTGTTTATTTTTTTCCCCAATTTCTGTTTAACGGAAAGAGGATTTTTTTCAACACATTTCTAAACATAATAGTTTTAATAACTCATTTCTAATAACTGATTTCTTTTCTCTTTGCCATGATGAAAGTACATAATATTTGACTAGGTATTCTTCAAGATACTAGTATTCAGCTTAAAGTGACATTTAAATGCTTAACTAGGTTAATTAGGTTAACTAGGCAGTATAGGGTAATTAGGCATGCTATTGTATAATGGTGGTTTGTTCTGTAGACTATTGAAAAAAAATAGCTGAAAGGGGCTAATAATTTTGACCTTAAAATGGTTTTTAAAAAATTAAATAAATAATAAAACAAATTTGTATTTTCTTAGTTTTTTTGTTTTGTTTTTTTGTTTTTTCAGTCTGTTTGATGCCTTTTCATTATTACTTCTACATATTTGTTTTCTACATTGCAGTTGATGATTTATATATGTGAGAATATGTTGATGTTTGTGCACAAATTTGTATTTTGAAGTTAATCTTTCTGACCAGTCATTTAGATACTTTTATTTGTCCTCTACTCTGCAATTACATTGCAATTGATTCTTACTGATGATTCCTGATTTATGCATGATGTAAATGTTATGAAAAGTTTGAAAATAATATTTTAAATATGCATTTTTTTAAGTTCATTTGTCTGACTTCAGTCTGATGCGTTGTTACTGACTTTAGTCACAGTGTTTCTGTGATACAGTTTGATAAATTTTCATAGAAATTGTCTTAACCCTTTAACTACCCCACCAAGAAAAAAAAATTGGATTGCATTTCTTAACTCCTAATGTCACTAGTTAACACAATGCATTTTTTAACACATCCCATAGTTTCTAAAATATCAACCTCTACCAAATGGTTGATATGTTGGTTTATGGTAAAAGTATACCGGAATTAATACATATACTATGAACAATCTGGAAATATGAAGTGTAAGACCAATTTATTTAAAGAATATTCAAACTAAAACATTTTTGAACACTAAATCATCTTTATTTTTTTAAGTATGCCATAAAATATTTCAAATTCTCATTTAACATGATTTTGGTTTTATTGTTAAAAAAACAACAACAAGAAAGCAAGTGTAGTAGTGCAACAGGATTATGTTTGTTTGATTTTCTTGTAAACCAACAATGCTGTGTGTGTGTGTAAACCATTATTTAAAACAGTCTAAAACATGGTCAACCATTTGGTAGTGCAGGCAGTCAAAGGGTTAATGCTGAGGTGGAGATGGGAAAAATGTCTTTTCATATTTTTATTTTTTGTCATAAATAAAATTCCATTACTGAAGTATGTATTGCTGTAGAATTGTTTTTATTTTAGTACCATATTTTTATTATATTTTAGTTTCAAGATAAAAATTTTGACACATTTTGGGTTACATTCAACCCAGCAGTGTAGTCATTTTTAACTAATAGTTGGGTTAAAAATCACAACTCAGCATGCTGGGTTAAACGTGCAACCCAACTTGTTGGGTCAAAGTAACTCAGCGTTGGGTTCGTCCTTTTTGAACCCAGCGCTGGGTTACCAAAACAACCCAAATTGGGTTGTTTTTAACCCCGCAGTTTTTAGAGTGTAGTATCTAATAGATGAGTACTAGTATCTAAAGAATAGGCACTAGTATCTAACGAATAAGCACTAGTATCTAATGAATAAGTACTAG
>CAIGQV010018227.1:25186133-25229405 GCA_903798115.1 Danio jaintianensis | reverse complement strand
ACTAGTATCTAACGAATAAGCACTAGTATCTAATGAATAAGTACTAGTATCTAATGAATAAGTACTAGTACTTAATGGAAAAGATACTAGAATCTAAAAAATAAGCACTAGTATGGGTTATAGATAATGTCAAAACGGCTTGCCATACACCTTAACCAGCTAACCAAGCTAGATATACTAGGAACTTCCTGGCAGGTGTGTTGAAGCAAGTTGGAGCTGAACTCCAGCAGGACACTGGCCCTCCATGTCCAAGTTTGGACACCTCTGCTGTAGACACTTCTTATAACCAAGGATAAGTCCCTGAATTCTTGCTGAGGGCATTTTGGACCATTCTTCCCTGCAAAATTTCTCCAGGTCAGTTGGGTTTGATGTGTGCCAAGTGTAAACAGCCATTTTCAAATCAATCCAAAGATTTTTGATGATGTTCAAGTCTGGGGACTGGGATGGCCATTCTAGAACATTGTATCGTGTCTGAGCATGAATTCCTTGGTAGATCTGGAACTGTGCTTTGCTGTCATTGTCCTGCTGAAACATCCAGCCCTGCCGTAACTTCAGCCTCTTGACTGATTCCTGAACACTGTTCTTCAGAATCTGCTTATACTAGCAGGAATCCATGCGACCTTCAACTCTGACAAGGTTTCCAATACCTGTGCTTGCCACACATCTCCAGAGCATGATGGACCCTCCACCATATTTTACAGTAGGGAGCAGGTTCTTCTCCTGGAATGCTGTGTTCATTTACCGGCATGCAAAGCCTGTGACTATCGGTCCACAATATATTTTTCCAAAATGATTCAGGCTTGTCCAGATGAGCCTTTGCATACCTCAAACGATTCTACTTGTTTTGAGCTGTTCTTTGTGAAGAGTGCGCTGAACTGTGGAACAATGTACAATGAGACTATCAGCAGCAAGATGTTCCTGGAGCTCTTTGGAGGTGGTCTGTGACCGTTCTAACCATTCTTCACCTTTCAGATATTTTGCTTGGTCTAGCACATCTTTCCTTCACAAGAACTGTTCCAGTGACTTTGCATTTTCTTACTATATTTCTGACTGTGAAGATAGAGACTTTAAACCTTTGTGATAGCTTTTTGTGTCCTCCTAATTCATGTTGGTGAATAATCCTAGTTTTTAGGTCATTAGGAAGTTCTTTTGAGGTTCCCATGTTGCTACTTTCTGGTTGACAATAAGGTGAAATACAAATAGCAAGCAACTATCTTAAATATCCTTTTTCATGATTGGTTGCACCTGTGTTAGGATTGTTAAGGTTCACTGAGTCACTCAAATCAATTTTGTGTTGTAATTAATCAGCATTAAGTGACTACAGGTTCTGAAATCCACACAAAAGGTGCCCAAATTTTTGCACAGCCTATTTTTCAGTTTCAATTTAACTTCACACATTTCAATACTGCTACACTACAGATTTCTGTCTGAAAAACATAACATTATCTAGCTTTCTCTAGAAAACAAATGGCATAGTAATGTACTATTACTGTTTTTTGTTGTTGTAAAAATTAGTCACAAATTGTGTGGTTTGCAGTATCCTGGGTACTGAGAAGTTTTTTTTTCAGACAAGAAACATTAAAGAAGCCCCCGAGAATTATACTCTTTCATTAAATTCCATTCTACAGGACTGTATTTTGATATATGCATATTATTATTTTTTAAAAATTGCATCTCTCCTTCACATGCCTTTTAGTAAAATATGACAATAAACATGAGTAAACAGTCTTTTATTGGTACAAAACAAAAAAACAAGAAAAGACCAGACATAAAAAGGCCTTAGTTGATCATGAATTTCATGTAACTTGAACAGATGAAATGATAAACACTCTCCCAAAAAAAAAAAAAAAACCTCTTAACACACTGACTCTCCTCCCACCCTCTCAATCCCACGATCCTCTCATTTGTTTGTTCCTTGGTCTTCTCGTGGTTCAATCAGTATTTTATTTGGACCCTGTGGACAGCAGAGCGATCAGACCTGAAGAGGCACTAATGGACAGAATGTAGTTCCTGTGACAGAAGGTAAAGATGAAGAGTTGTAAACATCTGGACCCATCAACAAACTTCAACAGTCAACACTACAGTTAACTTACACTGTTGGGTTGAAGTTCTTCAGCAGAAAGAAAGAAGCGACAATGACGAGCAACAGAAACAGAGTGTTGTTGTAGAAGATGGAGAAAGTTGTTGCCTCGTAATCCGCCACCTCATTCTTCTTCCACAGGATCCTGCAGCAAAAACAATACAATACACTTAGTCACAAAATAAACATCTTTAAAGGCAAGAGCTACACAGATTACATATGAATTGGTCAACCAATGTCTTCAATAATAACCAGTGTAGTTTACTGAAACCTAAAAATGACATTTTCAATGACAAGGACAAAATATTATATATATTACATACAAACTTTCAAATAAAAAAATAAAAATAGGAAAATAAAAAGAATTGGAAATGCTGCTTTAGCAACTATATTAAATTGGCTGAAGAAAAAACTAAAATCACTAAAGCTAAAGGGGGAAAAAGTTAATTAAATCTTAACCTTAAATGTTGTAGTATTTACAAATAGAACTGATAAAAGCAGGCATTCATTTGGGATTCCTCTTTAACTCATATTCATATTCAATATTACTCTAATTTATTGCATTTATCATTTTTTTTCTATTGATGTTTATTACAAATATTTTATTATATATATATATATATATATATATATATATATATATATATATATACACACACACACAAGTTTTTACAATTATTTGTTTATGTTAATTTGGTTGCATAGTTGTTTACAATATGAAGCATATTTTAAAACCTGAATACATTCAGTTTTTAGGTTTTGTATTTTTAAAGTGATTAATGAGAAAATATAATCAAATAAAAACATCATCAGCTCCTCTACTTGCTACAAAACTGTCAGAGTATCTTTTTTTCCACTGAACACAAAGGAAGATATTTTGAAGAATGTAGGAAAAGATCAGCTGTTGAAGTCTATAGTATATATATATATAAATGTATATAAAGTTTAAATCCACTTGAGTGTGAGTAAATAGTAAGGAAATTGTCAATTTGGGGTGAAACATCCCTTTAAGTAAACTTTTTTTTACACTGGTGACAATGTGACTTTTATTTGCACTTTTATAGCCTCTAAATACATTTCTTTGTATGAAACAGGTTCCTCTCATTGTTGAACTTGATATATTTTTGAGCTTCTGCACCTAAGTAATTCATTCAGTAAATGACATGGACCTGTTATTCCCTTATTTTAATAATTAAGACAAGCAAACCTCTCATCCTTCTCCTTGCGGGACATTTTGCGGTTGTCAGCCTCAGAAAGCTTGCGAGTCACTTCCTTTGACACGGCATCTTCACGTTTCTGAGCGACCCTGAAAAAGCACAGTTCCACAAACATCCGTTCAGTCTGAATTCTCCAACTAGTAAAGCTGATAGAGACAAAGAAAATATACTGCACTGAATCACTGTAAGGTTTCAGACAGGTATACTTACTTGTGCTTGAGAACAAATTTGACATTCTTGTAAGCAAAGGCGACCAGGTAGGTGCTGACCAGAGTCATGACTGCATACAGCACTGCAGACTGAACCAGGTCCATGTGCCAGATCCTCCAGAACAACCCTGATACAAAAGAACACACACACACACACACACACACACACACACACACACACACACACATGTAGGAGCCAGTTGAAAAGAAAATACTGGAGTTTTTCTTTAGCTAAAATATTCACAAAAGAATTGATGTACAAAAGTAAGACAATAACGGTGGTGATCATGGATCAGTGACCAAACAGAATACACAGATAAAGTTTAAAGCGAAAATCTTTAACATACTTTTAAAGGGAAGATTCACCCAAAGACTAAAATTTACTCACCCGTAAGTTGTTCCAAACCTTTGTTTTTTTCTTCTGTTGAACACAAACTTAGATATTTTGAATACTGAAAACCTCAAAACCGATAACCATACCGCAGAAAAACAACTAATTGGAGTAAAGTTGGTTTTATATTCGTATATTTGGACTTTCATTTTCTTAATATAATTTTTGAAAAGTATTATTTGCACATTTTAAACAGGGAAATCATATTAGCAGCCAAATAACTATAAAAGTACAGCACTGTTCAAGCAATTAAATAGTGCTAATGTCAGGGTTCATACACATTTTTACTACTAAAATTCCATGACTTTTCCAGAACTTTCAAGTACATTTTCATGACGTAATGTTTCATGTAATGTCTACATATACATGGTAAATAATAAGAAAAAAAATGACGTTCAAATTTATTACAGCATATCATAGAACACGCAACAATCTATTTTGTTTAATTAGTTTTTATATCTATGTAAAATTGATTTGGATAATGCTTACACAGCACTAACAATGTGAGAGCAAGTTTTTGGCCAAGGACAGAATAGAAGTAAAGACAACTCACCTATATTCAAGTTAGGGCTGCACAATATATCGTTTCAGCATCGATATCGCAATGTGTGCATCCGCAATAGTCACATCGCAGGACATGCAATGTTGGGATTATAGTTTAATATAGAGTTTAATCATAATGGAGTGAAAGTTTATCATCTGCATGCATTTTTAAAGAGATAGTTCACCCAAAAATTACTTGCAATTTTCATTACACCCTTCACTTTTTCCAACATTTATGAGTTCTCTTCTTTTTTTTTTTTAAATGAACACAAATATATAATTTAATAACTCGTATAGTATTGAAACAAGTGAAGTGTGAGTAAATAGTGAGTACATTTTAATCTTTGAGTAAACTGTCCCTTTAAGACCTGTGTCTGTGTGAACATTTCAATATTTCAAATGTTAAAACATCCGGCCACAAGAAATGTTTTGTAACTTTAATAAAGATTACATAATATACAATGAAGACTGCGCAGTGTTGATTATTCAATATCTGTACCTGAATAGCGAATAGCTAAAAACTATAATTCACTTTTATCTTTACTATAATTTATTTATCTATGCTTGTCATTTATTTGTTACATATTATTCGAGAGTCACTCCCGTACAAAATCCCCCCAGTCAATCCAAATAAACCTGTTAAATCAACTGGTGAAATTGTATTGTATTTTTCTAATATGGCGCAGCCCTAATTTAAGTATAGAGACATTTGTTAAACTAATTTCCATGACTTTTCCAAAACTTTGTGGGTTTTTCTGTTTTTCCAAAACTTTTCCAGGCCTGGAAAATGCCATGTCAAAATTCCATGACTTTTCCAGGTTTTCCATGACCGTATGAACCCTGTAATGTTGTTTTGAAGTCATACTTGCACGCGATTTCGGAACGAATATTCACCGAATATTTAAAGTAGCGTGGTAAACAATATAGAGGCCGTGTCACAAGTTGTCACGTTGTTCTCATAACAACACGTCAGTATAGTTCATCTGTAATAGCCCTTTTTTAATTTCTACTTTACTATTTTATTGAACCACAAAGTCCGAATAAGACCAACTTTTCCTCAGTGAAAAACAAATACTATGGATGTCATTGGTTACAGGTTTCCAGCTTTCTTTAAAGTATCTTCTTTTGTGTTTAACCGAAAACGTACACCGTTGTTCATGTGGGCTTGAAACAAGTACAGGGTGAGTAAATGACTGCATTTTCATTTCTGGGTGAGCTGTTCCTTTAACTTTACACTAAACTCTAGAATAGAATAGACTGTTTTCTAGGTAGACAGCTGACTTTTGAGACACGATGAACACAGAATGTCATAGCGGAACAGCGACTTACAGATGGGGATGGCGGACACGATCAGCGCATTGCCGTAGAAAAGCGCCGTTGATTTCGCCGACAGGTTCCTGCTGAAGTCCTGCAGAAGAAGATCCTCCTCTGACTGCTGTTTGCTGCTGGGTTTGGGTGCCATGTCTGCAGTCTATCCTCCTCTCCGATCCTTGGCTTGGGTGAAAAGAGACAGACACGTATGTGATCCGAATGGATGAAGCGCTTACGCCGCGTCAGCACAAACGGTGACGTAGAACTGATGCGCGGGGACTTTGAGGAGACTCGCCGATCTGCTGCCCTCTAGTGTACAGGATGAGCAATCGCATTTAGAAAATAGATCACCCAAAATTACATTTACTTATTTAGCAGATGTTTTTATGCAAAGCGACTTACTAGTGAGGATAAAAGAAGTACATCAAATCATCAGAGTAGCAGTATATAAACGCTATGATAAGTCTGTTACTAAATATGCAAGTCTATTTTTTACATTGCAGTTTTATATAGTTTTATATAGATCTATACAGATATATATATATATATATATATATATATATATGCATTAATTTATATAATTGACACTTGATTTTTTATTATGTCTCGTTTATTGTTTGTTTTCTAAACAAACAAACAAAAAATTAATTGAAATGCGCCACTAGATGGAGACAAACAAACGTCATGGAAAAGTTAAAGAACGAAGAGACTGTATATTTGTACATGCCTTGCAGTCAGTGGCGCCCAGTGGTGGAAAGTACTGAAAAATCCTACTCAAGCAAAAGTACCATTACTTGCCTAAAAATGTAGTGCAAGTGGAGTAAAAGTATCTGTTGTAAATATTACTCAAAGTATGAGTAAAAAGTAGACCTTTCAAAAGTACTCAAGAGTAGTGAGTAGTGAGTATTACGCTGTAAAAAAACTGATGCATTTACATGTAATTTGTGCATGTATGTGTAAACGTAACATTCTGTAGTGCATCTAGTTATTGCCCAGCAGGCACACAACATCATAAGACGTTATTAATATTAGGTTAGATTTAGGTTGTGAAGTCAGGTGACCAAAATTCAATGTCTAGCCAGCGTCTAAGGACAACGTTATTTTGATGTCCAATAATGACGTCAAATGACGATTTTAGGTTGTGTTGGAAAGTGACCAAAATCCAACGTCGAGCCAACATCTTAAACCAGCGTCATATTAACATCAAATACTGACATTTATTTATCAGTTATGGCAACCAAAATCCAACGTCTGACAGATGTCATAGTGGTAACATCCACACAACGTCAAGCTGTAACATCATTAGACGTTGATATTTGGTTGGAAAGTTGGACATTGACGTCGGCCTGACGTTGAGTTTTGCCGTCAACCTGATTTTCATTTCCAAACAAAATGCAGCGTCCCCATGACGTTAGGGTACAACGTCAATCTGACGTCATTGTGCCTGCTTGTTTAAGGCCATTTCAGTCATCATACAGTAAACATCCGTCATCTTCTCATCAGTGACACGTATCTAAACAGTCTCTGGGTCAATGCATGTAAAGATTTTGGACATCTTCTTGGACACTTTTAATGCTTTCAAACAGTTTGCTGCAATTATAAAGTGCCCATGTCTTGAGGTAGTTCATTATGATGCGATTTACCTTCTATGTGCGATTTGATTGGACAGGAATCACAGGACTGATTTTTCTAATCTTCATAGACAAGAAAAAATAAATCAGTGACTGTAGGTTGAAGGAAAGTAGTGGAGTAAAAGTACCGATACTGCACTAAAAATGTACTCAAGTGAGAGTAAAAGTACACAGTTTTTAAACTACTTAGTAAATTACAATTCCCGAGAAAAACTACTCGATTACAGTAATTTGAGTACTTGTAATTAGTTACTTTACACCACTGGTGGCGCCCTCAGAAAATTTTCTTAGGGGTGGCCAGATGAGGCCACACCAAATCTTGGGGTGGCACACAAAAAAAATTATGAATTTTGTAATGTTATATTTTTAATTTATTTATAATTTATAATTTATGAACAGTGTAATGTTATATATTTTTTCTGGTAAATGAAATAATGTGGTTTTAAATCATAATTTTAAGCTAAATTGTCCATAGTGTATGTGGGTGAATGGGAGTGTATGGGTGTTTCCCAGTGATGGGTTGCAGCTGGAAGGGCATCCGCTGCGTAAAACATATGCTGGATAAGTTGGCGGTTCATTCCGCTGTGGCGATCCCAGATTAATAAAGGGACTAAGCCGAAAAGAAAATGAATGAATGAATGAATAAATGAATGAATGAATGAATAAATGAATGAATGAATGAATGAATGAATGAATAAAAAGAAAAGTTAAACAATATGTGTCAAAACATGACTATTGTCGTTAATTCTTACTCAGTTTATTTTTTCTTAAGCATGTACAACCGTCTTGATAAACCTTCTTAGGTTCATTCGTTTTCCTTTCGTTTAGTCCCTTAATTCATCAGGGGTCACCATAGAATGAACCGCCAACTTATCAAGCATATGTTTTACACAGTGGATGCCCTTTCAGCTCCAACCCAGTACTGGGAAACATCCATACACACTCATTCACACACATACACTATGGCCAATTTAATTTATTCAATTCACCTATAGCGCACGTCTTTGGACTGTGGGGGAAACTGGAGCACCTGGAGGAAACCCAGGCCAACACGGGGAGAACATGCAAACTCCACACAGAAATGCCAACTGACCAAGCCAGGAATCGAACCAGCAACCTTCTTGCTGTGAGGCGACAGTGTCAACCACTGAGCCACCGTGTTGCCCCACCTTCTTAGGTTGAGAAATAGAATTATTCAGCAAAATGTATTTGGACAAAAAAAAAAGCAATTACTCTGCTTTTCTGAATTGATTTAAGGGATTACTTAAAATTTTGGGCTGAAATTTAATTAGTTACTTATTAAACTCATTAAGTCTCTTAAACTCTGTACATAAAAACCCCAAATCAGAAAAAAGTTGGGACAGTATGGAAAATGTAAATAAATGTATTTGTATATTCAACAGTTATCTACTTTTTCCACGTATAAAATTTTTTTAACTACAGTAAGTTACTTTGTAAACAAACACACCCAACACTGCCACCAATCGACATGAAACAGTACTATAGTAATCTATAGTAAATACTATAGTGTTTTGTGGTAATTCTATAGTTGCTGTGATAATATAACAATCATGTCATATAAACAAATAACCCAGTACACTAATTTCTCTACGAATATAGGGTATACAATACACCAGTAGCATTAATTTAAGTATATACAGTGTGCCGTATCATTCATTAACAAAGTGTTGAAAGTAGTATAATATATACAGCATGTTTAACTTATAGCATAAAAACACAGTATAGTACTGTATATTATAAATTACTAATTTTTAGTGTGGGACGTCACTGTTGATACCTTTATTCATCCATCTGACAACTTTGAGCTTGGTGTGAATATGCAGAACAAAATAAGAAATGAGAATGAAAGCAAACTTGTACAACTAGCTGAGAGCCTTCACCACATTTCACAATGTCTGCATTATAAAGAAAGCAAAAAAACACCCGAAACACAGTAGTCAGGGTAAAATTCAGGTAAGTTTATCCTGGGTTTCCCCAATCCCCGGTCAGCAAAGGGCAGTTATGACATGGGTGTTGACAGCATCAGTTTGTTTCTTTTTTTGACTTCATCAGTATGACTGGCAGTCCAGTCATGGCAGCTGGTTTGATCACATTTGCACCTCTTTGTGGAAAATAGGTGGATCAGTTCAATGGCAGCCAATAATGCATGCGACAGCTGTGCTTTGATCTGAAAGCTTTACGAGGTTGCAAAATGATGACGGTGATGACAACGTTCTTTGTATTTTGTCAGTAGTAGTTACTTTTGTTGTTGTTGTTCTATTTTTTTTAGATATCGGGTGTGTTTAAAATGCACTGACGGATTTGAAGACGCTATACAAGTGCCACATTTAACAACATGCAGGTAAAAAAAGAAGATGATTTGTTGAGAGCAACTTTTTAACTATGCTAAAAGCAAACAAGTAGGAGAGCAGAAAGACTGTTTGGTGCTTTCAGGAAATTGATATGAAACAAAAAGTAACAAAATTTTAGGGCCACTACTATGTACTTGCATCAAAAAATAAATATAATGTACTTACTGCGTTCATAATCAATTGCAGAACCCTTCTGGTGCTCTTGAGGTGGGATACAGGTAGGATTAGAGTTTAAGGGTGGATTGAGGCGGAGAAATTAAAAATAAATTACAGAAATTATTTACTTGCAGGTATTTAATCAGTCATAAGTACAATGTAAAACATGTATTGTTTATATACAAATGATTAATTTCAGTGTAAGTATATTAGTTAAGGTCTTTTAATATAAAATGGGACCCATAAAATTTGCATTTCTATACAACCCCTAATCAGAAAAATTTGGGACATTATGGAAAACGGAAATAAAAAAGAAAGAAGTGATTTCTAAATTTACTTTGACTTGTATTTCTTTGGAGACAATATAACAAACATTAATTAATGTGTTCCTCGTGATTTTTTAAATAAACATGTATTCTAATTTTGGTTCTTGCAACACATTTAAAAAAAAGTTGGTACAGAAAAGCATTTACCACTTTGTAATGTTGCCATTCCTTTTCATAACACTTAAAAGATGTTTAGGGGCTGAAGACACCAAGTGATGAAGTGTTTCAGGTGTAATTTTGTCCCACTCTTCTTGCAAACAAGTCTTAAGGTGGGCAACAGTATGGGGTCTTCGTTGTCGCATTTTGCGCTTCAAAATGTGCCACACATTCTCTATTCGAGACAGGTCGGGACTGCAGACAGGCCAGTCAAGTAGCTGTATCCTCTTCCTCCGCAGCCAGGACTTTGTAATGTATGCAGAATGAGGTTTTGCATTGTCTTGTTGAAATATGCATGGGCGTCCCTGGAAAAGAAGGCAGCATATTGTGCTCCAAAATCTTTATGTATTTTTCAGCATTAATGGTGTCATCACAGAAGTGCAAGTTACCTTTGCCAAGGGCACCGACACAACCCAATACCATGACAGACTCTGGCTTTTGGACTTGTTGCTGGTAACAGTCTGGATGATCCTTTTCTTCTTTGGTCCAGAGCACAAGGCGTTCATTTCTCCCAAAAAATTCCTGAAATACTGATGCATCTGACCACAGTACACGTTTCCATTGTGTGATGGTCCATACCAGATGCCTCAGAGCCCAGAAAAGTCGACGGTGCCTTTGGACAGTGTTAACATAGGGCTTCCCTTTGGCACAATACAGTTTTAACTGGCATTTGTGGATGTAACTACATATTGTGGTACTTGACAAAGGTTTGCCAAAGTAGTCCTAAGCCCATGTGGTGATATCACTTATAGATGAATGACAATTGTTGATGCAGTGCCACCTGATGCAGAGGGATCAGAGATCACGGTTGTTCAGCTTAGGCTTGCGCCCTTGTTCTTTATGCACTGAAATTCCTCCACATTCCTTGAATCTTTTAATTATTTTATGCACTGTTGAAGGTGAAATATCTAAATGTCTTCCTATCTTTCTTTGAGGAACATTGTTTTTAACAATGACAGGACCAGACAAAACGTGAAATATTTTGTGTTCATATTGTCTGCACTAAAATACAAGTCAAAGCAAATTTCAAAATCACTGCTTTCTTTTCTTTTCTTTTCACTTCACTTTGCTTTTTCTTTTCTGTCCCAACTTTTTCCAATTTGGGGTTGTATATTTTTATAGCTAAGAAAATGTACTGCTCCAGTTGGCTACTTCATTCATTCATTTTCTTTTCGGCTTAGTCCCTTTATTAATCTGGGGTCGCCACAGCGGAATGAACCGCCAACTTATCCATCATATTTTTTATGCAGCAGATGCCCTTCCAGCCGCAACCCATCACTGGGAAAAACCCATACACTCCCATTCACACACATACACTATGGACAATTTAGCTTACCCAATTCACCTGTAGCGCATGTCTTTGGACTTGTGGGGGAAACCGGAGCAAATATGAATATGCTAATATGCTAAAGAAAATATGACTTTTACATGTTATACATGACATCAGAAAGGAACTTAGCATTCCTACTTGCCGGTGTTTCACTTTATATGACAATATCTTCAAATTATGCTGTTGTGTGCATAGTCTTACATGTTCAAAAGAAAGCTGTCACCTGTTTTTCTCTCTTGCCAACTCATGTCAAACATTCCAAACATTCAAAAGATTATTTACATTTACTCATCTGCCAGACTCCTTTTATTCAAAGCAATACCAGCAACTATTCACACACATTTACACTGATTCCATGTTTTATCATGGGTTGCCAGTGGAATGATATGTTTTACCAGCAGATGCCCTTCCTGCCACAACCCAGACCTCAGAATGCACTAATTCATGAACCCCCAGGACTGGGAGCTCAATAGGTGGAGAAAAGGCAGTGTTTAGTGGTTGTTCTAATGAATTTAACCACATGTGTGTTTGCACGGTTCACACTGCAATCCAACTGAATATGTTTTCAACCACCTCTGGAAGTGGTCGAAAGGGGATGAGCTCAAAACCTTTCACACCCCGTTTGCACCTACTTAGCGTTTTACACTTGTGATCAGATCGACGAAAATGCATCGTCATACCAAGTGTGAACAGGGACACAAAATCACTTTAATGGACCTTTTCTGTAATGGTCTTTTCCTTTCTGGTGTAATGACTTGAAATCAACCAGAGCAGCAGAGTTTTCTTTCAGCCCCTAATCAATTAATACAAGCACTTAGGGTTGGTTGGTTGGTTGGTTGGTTGGTTGATGCTGTTGTTCTCCTTATGAGTAAGTTGCTTTGTCTGGGTTGTTTTGTATTTTACCCAAATTTGGGTTGAAACAACAAAATGAAAAAAAAAAAAAAAATTTGGGTGTGCGTGTGTGTGTGTGTGTGTGTGTGTGTGTGTGTATTCTGGGTGGTTTTACAGGGCATTGCTTTAAGGCTGTTTACAGAAATTGTGTCTGATTCAGTTGCTGGTTGTTGTCAGGGTGGTTCATCTGTTAATTTGCTAGTGAAAATGTTTACAATTTCCAACTGATTTGAAAATAAAAGAACATTCCCTCAAGACAGAACAAATGAATGTATAATGCAAGCCTGTAGCACAAACTGTGTGAGCTGAAGTTTAATAATCATGACCCTGGACCACAAAACCAGTCAAAAATGCACAGTTTTGGAAGCTGAACAAATATTTTTACTGATGTACACTATGTTAGGAAAATATTTAGCTGAGATACAACAATGTGAAAATGCGGAATCTGAGGGTTCAAACAAATCAAAATACCGAGAAAATCACATTTAAAATTGTTATTAGCATTGCACATACTAATCAAAAGTATCAGAGTATTTACTTATTTAAGATAGGAAATGTACAAAATATCTTCATGGAACATTATCTTTACCTAATATTCTAATGTTTTTTGGCATAAAATAAATGTTTTTAAAATTTGACACAATTCTTTTTACTTTTGCCAAAAATACACCCATGCAACAAGGTCCCAATTAGAATTAGGGTTCTGTTTGTTAAGATATGAAATGTAAATGTATGCTTGCCTTACAAAACAACACTAAACTAAACGAATAAATAACTTAGATTTTTTGATGCTAGCCAATGTAATGTTGCATCCTGTAATTAAAGTCTGTATAAGAGTCTGAAATGGCGTTTTTGTTTGTAATGGGGGTCACAGTGCTCTTCACATGCACAGAGCACATGTTTAGCCTGAGGCCAAAGGCTTGAGGGTTACACTGGTTTGCCAGAGCCAGTTGCAAAAACAAACAACCAAAGAAAAACTCAAGACGTTGACATTTTGGCAGGAGAGTAAAGCCCATTCGTCTATCTGCATCTGAAAGGTCACTGCATTTTGTGTAGCGTCAACTCTGTGTGTGAAGAACACGGGAGATGGAAAAACAAACTTGGTGTGACCACTCAAAAAGCAAAAACAACACAGCAGGGGATCCGACAAAAAAAAGCAGAGGTGGAGGTTAAATAAAAAAATAAAAACTCAGCTGCTCTTTGACTTTAAAAGCGACCTTTTCATCTAAGGAAAGACCAGAACAAAGCCCGAAGAAGACACAGAATGAGGAGGAAATAACGGCCGCTGAGTTAGCTTGACATTATACGGCCCATCGGATTCTGCGTGCCCAGAATGACTTCACCGTTTGTGCATGTTTGAAGACACAAGAGGAAAGAAGGACATATGGTTTTGTGTGAGCCACGAGCATGTGGCCAGTATGCTGAACAAACACATATTGTGCATAAACAGACGCATTTTTTCATATCAATTCTTTAGACTTCATATGGCAAGAGATCATGCTGATTAATTATATAAGGCGCTATGAACTACATCACAGTCAAGTTTATAGTGCTCTTTCAGTTGTCATACCTATTATACTTTTTCTCAAAATTCTTTTCAAATTTACTTTGACTTGTATTTCATTGCAGACAATATGAACACAAAATATTTCATGTTTTGTCTGGTCAACTTGATTTTATTTGTAAATATACATCAGACCTGCAACACATTCCAAAAGAAAGTTGGGACAGGAGCAATTTAGGACTAGTAATCAGGTAAATTGATGGTAATGATCAGGTAATGATGTGATTTGAAACAGGTGATGTCAACAGGTGATTGTGTAATTATGATTTGGTACAAAACCAGCATCCCAGAAAGGTTTAGTCCTTTAGGAGCAAATATGGGCAGATGATCGCCAATTTGCCAACAAATACATGAGAAAATTATTGAAATGTTTAAAAACAATGTTCCTTAAAAAATGATAGGAAGAAAGTTTGATATTTAACATTCTGCAGTGCATAACATCATTAAAAGATTCAAGGAATCTGGAGGAATTTTAGTGCATAAAGAACTAGAGCGCAAGCCTAAGCTGAACTATCATGATTTCCGATCCCTCAAGCAGCACTGCATCAAGAATCGTCATTCATCTATAAGCGATATCACCACATGGGCTTAGGACTACTTGTACCACAATATGTAGTTACATCCCCAAATGCCAGTTAAAACTGTACTGTGCCAAATGGTAGCCCTATGTTAACAGTGTCCAGAAGCATCGTTGACTTCTCTGGGCTAGGAGGCATCTGGTATGGACCATCACACAGTGGAAACATGTACTGAGGTCAGATAAATCAGTATTTCAGGTATTTTTGGGGAGAAATGGACAACTTGTGCTCCAGACCAAAAAAGAAAAAGATCATCCAGACTGTTACCAGCAACAAGTCCAAAAGCCAGACTCTGTCATGGTATGGGGTTGTGTCAGTGCCCTTGGAAAAGGTAACTTGCGCTTCTGTGATGGCACCATTAATGCTGAAAAGTATATAAAGATTTTGGAGCACAATATGCTGCCTTCTTTTCCAGGGACGCCCATGCATATTTCAACAAGACAATGCAAAACCACATTCTGCATACATTACAAAGTCCTGGCTGCGGAGGAAGAGGATACAGGTACTTGACTGGCCTGTCTGCAGTCTCCAAAATAAAAAAAAGAAAATTAGAATACGAGAATAGAATAGTTTTTTTAGACTTTGGTAAAAAAGAGTTATGAGCTAACAAGGAGTAGTTTTGTTTAAAGCAAGTTATAAATTATTAAACATAAAAAATGTTGTGTTCAGTTAGAATTACTCTTTAGTTTCTACTATGAAGCACTGTGAAAAACTAATGAGCAGAGAAAATGAACCTGAAATGATTTTAAAGTCAGAAGAGCCACACCCCCTATTGCATAATCAGTAATGGTTGGCGTGTGCTCCTGAAGCAAACTCAAAGCAAACTTTGTTCTGTCTTGATTTTTATTTGAAATGAATATCAAGCCGTGATTCTTAAATATAGTTTTTACGGGGGATACCCTTTGTATGCCCAGATGTGGCATGTTTACAGTTTTTTACTCGCGCCTCATTCAAAGGCTGGAAAATCCCCTCATGACAATTAAAAGATTTGCTTTGCTGGTGTGACCATGCCAAAGGCGATAAAGCTTGTATGTCACATTGGATCTCAGTGAGTCAACACCAGGGATTGTAATGAAGTGCCACTCCCTCTCTTTTGCTGACTGTTAAGTGCACTACATCAATGCTGCTCGGCATGTGCACAATGAATGCAATGAATGAGTGCTCTGTTCAATATTGCGTTGCGTAGAAAGATGATTGTGCTGTGTGTTTTGGAGAGATGTATAATGATGTCTTTTAAACTGAATCAGAGTATGTTACACTTTTATTGGACTTGCACAAGTTACTCCTCCCAAATCTTTATGAACTCGCACTCCTATATCCTACCCCTTCCTTCTGGAGTGCTTTGTGTATTTACTTTATTTGAAACTATTTGGAAACCACCCTGATTACACAATTAAATCTGGCCAGTTACAAGTATAAAAAGAAGAGTTTGGATTTTAAAGATTTCCAAAAGTTTAAATTGGTCTAATGTATAATATTGAATCTTTGATTTTTAGCTATAGTCAAACTCTCAACCAAGTTTTTCTTTAATATATGTTATATAATGCTGTACAAATTAATTACTACAAAAGCTAAATAAAAAGTATTTATACAAATAAATAATTTGCAGTTTGTATAATTTGTATATCTTTCAACACAGCAAACTTCTGCACTGACAGTTCGAGTGTTGTTAATATCGGGTGTCACTTGTCAAAGATTGTTTTAATTATTATTACAAATATATATATATATTTTTGTACTGTAGGTGTGCGCAGTGATGCATTTAAATTGGCAATTATTTTATAAAAAATAATTGGCAATTATTTTATTGAAAGTTTATTCATTAACTGAGGGCATATATGCTGTGTTCACTCTATGTCTTATTGCCATAATTTTCAAATGACAGCATGTCACATACTCACTGTTAAACAATTATGACATTTTAATAAGCTAATCAGGTTTCAACTTAATGCTTTAAGTTACACAAAGTTTAACTTAATATTTTTTGTCAGTTTGATTGATGTAAGTTGATATAACTAAAAAAAAGTTAATTTGATTCAACTAAAAACAACTAAAACCAAAAAATTACAGTAGCTAACAGAATTATGCACTTCCATGGTAACACTATAAACATCTAAAAATAGCACCTAAATTAATCTGTGGTGTTCATGTGGTACAGACAGAGGTCACATGGTATAAGCAATTCTCAGTTGTAGCTATAAAGATGTGACCTATTTTTACAAGTTGGAATCTCATAATAATGGTAATTACAACATGACATTAAAGCACCTATAAAAACAAGATGATGAGTGATCAGACAGAGGTGAACATAATCATAATCTAGAAATGGGGGAAAGGAAACAGAAACTATAACAGTAGAACAGAAACCAAATGTTATAACATGCATTTGCATATATGAAATGTTGTATTTTAACATGGCTATTAGCTCAATACATATTATATTTTATATCGTTGCAGTGGTACTAATAATAATTTATATTTTGACTAAGCTTTTTTGACTGAATAAAAAAACTTGCAAATGGGTCACTAATGGCCTGTTTTGTATCATCTTAGGTTATCATGCTGAGTTATTCGTTACAAGGATCTTATTAGCTCACATAATCTGAAATGTTTCTGATGAGTTATAATGTTTTTTTAAGTTGCACAAAAAATGGCAGTGATTTTAATGATATATATATATATATATATATATATATATATATATATATATTACCTATGCATTACTGTGATGGTGTTTATTAGTTGTGTGAATAACACTGAACACTGATAAATTGATATGTTTCTTTGTTTGTGATGAGCATTGACTCCCCACATGCTTTTGGTTGTGTTTTTTGTTTGTATAATGTATAAAGATATAATGTGTAGATGTTAGTACTCCAAAAGATTGACGTATTAACACTGTATAAATTAATAAAATATGTAATAAGTTTACCCTAAATGTCAAAAATTACTGTTTCTACCGTATTTTTAATTCTGGCAGCCGCAGCAGTTTTTTTTCTGCAAATATAGCCATAGAGCAGTTCTTAAAGGTGCAGTATGTAAGTTTGACACCCAGTGGTTGAACTAGGTATTGCATTCCATACAATGTAACCTGCTCACCTAATGTTTACGTTCGTAATATTTATATTATTTGCTAATTAATAACCTCATGTGAAACTCTGAATCTGCGTCTCATTTCGGAGTCTGCTACTGTCCACCGGAGGTCGCATTTCGAATGAATGAAAAATACTGTTTTCCAACAAGGCAACCCTGGGTGGTGAAATATAATTGGCTAAAATGGCAGTGGGCGGGTTAAAAGAACCAAAACAAAGACAGCGTTCTGGCACATAACAGACATTTTCAAAGCAGAATATCTGACTTCAGCATTGTTTTTCAGATAAACAAGTATGTTCACTTGGCATGTTTCTTAAATATCTGCAAACATATTATGGCATTTTCATGCTTTAGAAGAGTCAAAAACTTACATACAGCACCTTTAACTTGGGCAGTGGTTGTTCTAATTCAGTCTTGGTGCGTGCAAGTGAAATTAGTGAAATGCAAGTGAAGAAAGCTCATTGAGTTTTGTCAACAACAAAGCATAATGGGAGTGTTTCCATATATGCGTGTATCCCATTGTACATGTTTAATCTCAGTTACGTGCTTGCGCGTGGGCAAAGGGGAAGCCTGGAAGCCAGATAGTGTGATCTGGAAGGAGGGGGATTAAGTACCACTCAAGGAACCTATTTTACATCAAAACATTATAAAAGCATGTGAGAGATACGTGAAGTACATTAGATATACAATGTTTCATCAGCTTGGTCAGAGCAGTTCAATATAGGCTGATTATGCTCAGTTATTTCACTTTAAAGGCAATGAAAAGAACCTATTCCTCGCCATAAAAGTGAAATTGCAGAACCTATGAGAGCAAATTAGTAGAAAATGGCACTATTTTTCAGATATACTTTATTTCCAAAAACAAAAATGGTAATTTAAAGATAAGAACCAACATGGCTTTACAGATGTGAACCATATAGGAAAAAGAAAAAAGCAATGATGGCTTAACACATGGCTATATGAACAAACCCAGGCAAAGGTGAACATAATCAACTAATCAAAGTGTAACCATAGAAACAGTCTAGGAATGGGGACAAAGGGAACATGAACTAACCACAAGAAGGAAACAAAAACGTTACATCTTGTTTTATTACGTAAAAGCTTTCAGTTTCTTCTTGATTTTGGCTCCAGCACCTTTGAGAACCTTTGAGCCTACAAGAAGAGGCAAAATAACACACCCAGCCTTACATCTGTACGCCAGATGGCTCAGTGTCTATTAAGCAAGCCATAAGCATCTGTATATCGTACACTTTCTTTACGTGCCAGTAGCTGCAGCATCTTTATCGTGTTAGTGCTTTCTTGGAATAAGGCACAGACATTCCCTTTTATCCACAAACAGGTTACCTGCACGGTAATATAGGTTGTTCAAGACCCAAAAGCCATGAAATATTTTACTAGTGAGCAATGCATTGTATAATGCAGTCATCGTAGTTAGAATTTTTATAACTAAATAAGGATTTAAAACCAGCTAATGCATGTTTTCCAGTAAATTGGCAGAATATGAAAGGAAGCATTAAGAAACACCATACTTAAATATTAATAGACATCACTGGTTGTCTTTTTTTTTTTCCTCCTCGCGTAAGATTCTGAGTCACCAATAGATGGCAGAATTGTTTTCTGCATTCGGATTCCTGGAACATTTTGACCTCACTTGCTAATCTTGATCACGCTTTATGTGATGTAATCCTTAAGGGCTCGAGATGTGTGTGTTATCAGATGTACTGTATTATTAAATTACACCACTCCTGACCTGACAGTTGTTCTAATTAGTTCTGTATATAAAACCATGTGATGGAGACAAACCATTTCATAAGAGGTCACAGGATGCATCAGGCACTGATTATTTTGATGTCATGCTGTGATCATTGCATTTATCCTGTTAAATCATAGCATGGCTCAAAGTGTGTCAGCCCTCTTGCCCTAAAAAAACAGGTTAGAATAATTCCCAAAACATTTGTCCTGAACTGAATTAGGCTTGCGGTCAGTGTGTACACCGTTATGAAGAGGAAGCAACCAGAAAACTTTGCTGTGGCAACAACACATTTTTTGCTCGCCTTACCAACGTGTTGTCCATCTGGGGTTCATTCAGTTTCCTTTCTACCCGGCATTCCATGTATGCGTTTCCCTTCCAGGAAATATGGGAATATATGCTCTGTCTAAACCATCCTCGTAACATCTTTTGTTATGTATTTGTCTTCCCTGTCCTTAATGTTTCTTTAGTTAATCGACTTTTAGCCTTGTCCTACCCCGTTCTAATGCTTCTGTCAGATAAAGCTTGTGAGCTGTGGATCTAAAGAGCAGACAGCTCATGTCTCAGTTTGTGAAAGGGATACAGGAGGATATTTGGAGTGAGCTGCCTCAGATATCTAAAACCAGAGACATTTTAGTCCCTGAACAAGCACGGTGTCTGTCAATTGCATTTCAGGGAAGCCTAGACAGGTAAACGCAACCTTATCTCCAGGGACGACAGCACAATTTTCTGAAAGACAAGGTTATTTCAGTCCTTCTTTTGGATTTGAAGCTCATGGAGGTATCCTCAAACCACTCCATCATGCTGACAAGCAGACCCCGTGTATTTGTTGACCGAGCTACACGTAGTTTGTGTACATTTCACAATCAGTTGATCGTTGAGTGGTGTAAGAGAAACATTCCTTCTAGATGACGGGAAAAGGGATACACGTACCACAACCCCCTGTCACAGGAGGACCAGTCATGGAGCGAAAGTAGAACATAGGGCCCCCTTATTCACATGAGGGACAGAAATGAAACTTAAGCCCCTTAGTGCCTCACAGAATTACTGAGAAAGGAAAGTAACAGATTCATGTTTACATCAATGCTTGTAGTCACCGGGTGTCTGTAAACTTTCCTATGAACAATTTTATGAATGCATGTATGAAGAAATGAAAGGTAAGGTGTTATGGCACTTCCCTAAATAAACAACAACTCGAAACTGTAGCCCATATTGTGACTGGTCACTGAATTATCTAATGCGTTATTTCTAGATGTTGAAGTTAATGTTTTTTTTTCCATTCTGTATGGACATTTAGTAGCACGTCTGGTGTAAAGATTATGAGATAACAGAAGCTTTGTCATAAAGTTTATGAGTTAATATGTAAGCAGGGGTTAGTTGAGATCATGTGTTGAGAAATGGAAGCATTTATGGTTCACTTCAGTGGCTCCAATGTCAATTGTAGAAATGCTAATAGTTGCTAAAAATGAAAGTTATGAGAATTTGTCATATTTAGAGAATGTACAGTTTGGTTTCATATTCCTAATTGATTTAATCCACCCAAAGCCGGTCTCAGAGCCAGGTAAGCTTCATTTACACTTCTCTCTGTTGTCTTTTTTAGAGACATCTGTGGCATTTGTGAGATGACAACCTGCTGGGCGGGTTTTTTGTAGGGTCATTAAAATTCCTGTTCTCTCCTCTGCTCCTAAAAGCAACATGTTGGCTCATGTCCATCTCTCTTCTTTGGGTGCTGGAAAAAAATGTGCCCTTTTGCACTGATCTGAGACTTTTGCTCTTTCACTTACTAAAATATAGATAAGAACATTAGTGGCAGAAACTCTTTTTAGATTAGGGCGTAACAGAAACTTCAGCCAGATGACAAAAAAAAAAAGATGTAAAAGCCCTGAAGGGAGGTGAACCTCATTCAATGGAGAAACAGATACATGACTTTGGCTCTGAAGATGGTTCAGGCGACCTTTAGCCTCAATTTTCCTGCATCCCTGGTGGCCTCAACAAGAGCCTGCCGGATCAAACCCAGGCCTTTGATCAGCACATTGTGAGTGCACACTGGGTGACCTGGTCATGTGCAGATGAGAGAAGAGGGCAGAGAGAGGGAGGGAGAGCTGCAACTCAAGAACAGGGTATTGTTCCCTCCTTCCTGTCCTCTCCAGGCTAAATCACTACGGAAGCTTTTTTTGTTTTGGTCAGCTCTGCCACCACCACCTGCCTCTCCATCTCCACCTCTTTTCATAAACCCCCCACTGAAAACTCACAGACCTGAAAAAAAGAAAAACTTCTGTAGAGAAACCTCAAACAGCCATTCATTTGTTTAGAGATGCACAAACCCTCAAGGTCACAAGGTTAGAGTCTCAGACATCCTTCGAGGAGTCATATGTTGTCTGCATGTGAATTTCAGGGGAAGAGTGCAGCATTACTTCAATCTCAGTAATATGAGACAAAGCAAAAATAATGCTAATTTTAAAAATGTTTAACCTAATATTCCTGTTTATACACATTTAACCTATTGGAAAATTACACTTAATTTTCATTGCTTCTAATTTCTCAGACACCAATATTTTAACATTTCAGAAAGGAAGAATCAATGATTGGGCATCTGAGATACAAATGTTATGATTTTTGCTAGTATTACAGCACAAGGTAAATGCATATTAGCATTTGTTCTTTGCGTCTGCATCTGATAGAGCATTTAATCCCGGAAAAAGAGAACGTGTGATGTCAGATTCACAGAGCATGTTTTTGCATTTAACATGCACAATGTGTAAGATTGTTTCATAAAATATACAAAAACCACTAGAGCAGTGCTATATTATGCTGACTGGTGTACTTACACTATCCCAAATGTTTGGAGGAATGTTCAAATGCAGAGAAATACACAATTTTAACTAGTGACACGAACACGGCATAATAAAAGCTCCTCTGTTTCATGTCATCTCTCATCAACAATTTCTTCTGTGGTCTTAATTCGCAGCCTTAGGGGCCAATCACACTGAATGGAACTTCTGCTCATAGGGTGCAATGAAGACAAGGACACCCATGATTCTATTCTCAGCCACTGTGTCATCAGACTATGTCTTTGTTTGTTGTGAATACACGCCCTCTAGCGGCGAAAACTATATACTGTGTCTTTAACTTTCAGAAATCTACCACACTGACTGGCACCAATCAGAAGGCTTAAAACGGACTTGTGACATGTTTTAAAAAATATATATAAGTACTTTTATCTTGATGGGTGGCACGGTGGCTCAGTGGTTAGCACTGAGCAAGAAGATTGCTGGTTCGAGTCCCGGCTGGACGAGATGGCATTTCTGTGTGGAGTTTGCATGTTCTCCCTTTGTTCGCGTGGGTTTCCTCCGAGTGTGACATAAGACAAGGGGTATAGGCGAATGAATGAGTGTGTATGGATGTTTCCCAGTACTGGGTTGTGGCTGGAAGGGCATCCGCTGGGTAAAACATATGCTGGAATGATTGGCGGTTCATTCCGCTGTGGCAAACTCTGAAATAGAGACTAAGCCGAAGGAAAATGAATGAATGAAAAGTTTTATCCTGATCAGTGTTTTTTTTTTACTGTGTTTTGTCATGTGCATAAGATGTGAGGCATGAGCTTCATGGTCGGACATTACATCCAATGCATGAAAAAAATGCAGTATACAGTGAAATGCAAAAGCTTGTTTCCTTTGAATGGCCCCATGGAAGCAACCAGTATAGGCAGCAAATAAGTTTGTTACATTTCCAAAATTTCCTTGCTTATTACAAGATAATGTCTTGGATTTTTGTATTTACTGTGTTTGAGCAGATAAACATTTTGGTCACAGATGACCTACTTCAGAATGTTCCGTTGCACACAGTGTAGATTTTATTCCCAAATTAATAAGCACCGGTTTCATTTTAATACGTGGTAATTATGTATAATTAGCTAAGTCAACCATTATGCATACTCTGATGGCAGATGTTCCAATCTATGTGGTGTAATTACGCAGTTAAACATGTTTAATATGTATTGTTCTCATCATCATAAATATTTGTTGCACTGTAGTCATTTTGGAGTTGGCTTTTTTATGTCAGGTTAGCAGCGTTTAAAAGCCAATGGGGAGAAATGATGATTATTAAGAGCGTAAAAAAAATAGAACTGTTGGAGTGTGTGGTTGTCTCAGAGTCATGGGAAGACACACACGCGCACACGCACGCACGCACACACACACACACACACACACACACACACACACACACACACACACGTCACCCTGTTTGACTGAAGATTCCGCTGTGTGGGAAGGCTCGCATCGACATGTCTATACACATGATACAGAACGTGTTTTGGGCGAGGTACAATGTGAACTTGGTCACAGAGGCGTAGCCATGCAATTATACATTTGTGTCTTTTTACTCCTTTCAAAAGCGTATATAATTTTGCAGTGAAGAGAATATCTTTTTTAAACGCAATGACGACATCCTCGGTCTGTCTGATGACATCCTCTGTCTGACGGGCCTACACTCGTACTATGGTCAGGTGTGTATTTACTTGCTGTCCTTAATTGCATGGGGTGACTGCTTATGAACACATTTGCAGTTAGTGTGAGTGAAGGGTGTGAAGATGCATGTCATTTGCTGTGAAACCAGATTGTGTCATTAACGCTGTGGGTGACCTTTCACCTAATTTCAGTAACGTTGCCGTAGGATGAAATGGAAAATTTAATTACACTTTATTTTAAGGTGTCCTTTTCCCATTGCAATTACACAAGTATTAACAAACCATGTAGATTCAGGGTTAGTTATTTGTAATTATGCGTAATTCGCTATAGGGATTGACCCAACAATTGTAATTCTGACATCATTTACTGCCTCTTTACTTGTTTCAAACCTTTTGTGAGTTTTTTATTTTCTTCTGTTAAACACAAAATAATATTTTAAAGAATGCTGGAAACCTGTAACCACTGACTCTTTTTTCCTATTTGGAAGCTTTCTTCAATATAGCTTAACGTCTTTTGTTTTCAGCAGAAAAAAAAAAAGAAACTCATAAAGGTTTGGAACCGCTTGAGAGAGGGTAAATAGTCAGTGCATTTTCCTTTTTGGGTGAACTATCCCTATCCCTACTGCTCTTCAGAAACTCGTTTTGTTTGGATATTTGTAGATCTCCGTTTAATTGCTCACATTTCCTGTACTTTTTGAACGAGTTTTATTATGTGGAAAACACAAGTAACACCTGATGATTTCTGGCATACGAAAAGCAGTGAGTCAAAACACATGCACGAGTCGGACGACTTCCTGATATATATAAATATATATTTTTTTTAAAATCAGGTTTTAGTTGTAAGTTGACCCCCAAAGATGTTATTTTTTATTTTGTGTCAAACAATTTAGCCGTGGAATTTATAATGAATCTTTTAATTTTATTTGGTAAATTTCATGTTCATAAATGCAGATTAAATAACTCTAAACCTTGTTTAAAGGTTGTTATTATAGATTTGCATTTGTATATAGAATCGCTCCAATATATTAATAGTGAAAAATGTAAAAAATACAATTAGAGTGGCTAAGGAGCTGAAGTTAATTGACTAGTAAACTTGTTGTCAATTGAATAGGTTAAAATAATGTAAAGATCTCTATGGTGATTTGTCTCTTTATTTAATTTATGTAATTTTATTTTTCTGTTTATTTTTTTGTTATTAGTTACATTTTTTTTTTTTTGGATGTCATGTTTAAATTGTATATTTGCTGTTGTTTAATAATAAAAAAAAAAAAATATATATATATATATATTTTTATCTTTCTTTTTTCCAGCAGAAGCCAAAGCTCCGCCCCTTCGCGCTCAACCGCGACGTGATTGGATGAGCGGGTCTTATCGCGCCTGTGCTCTGCAACAGCTGCGAGCCGCTCAGATGCGACTGGCGACGGACGAGGACGCTTCACTTCTGTGGATGAACGCTTTGTCTGTCCTGTATGAGAGAGGAGCGCGGATACCCCGGGACGGGCTGCTGGCTTCGACAGTAGCATCAAAGGACTCGGGAACTTTTACAGGTACATTTGAAAAGGATTTGGAATTGTTTGCGTTGTATGTGTAGCGTTTAACCGAGCGTAATCTGCTGAGGAATCATTAAAAAACGGAGCGCTGCTTCTGCATTGCGTACGGGGGAAAGGCTGAAATTGGATTCTGATGAGTGGTTTAATTTAACCCGGTCTTTGTGTGGTGGCAGCTTTGGCCGTAATGTGTCGTACTCGAGTGTTTGCTGAAGAATGGGGCCAGGCGCCGCAGTGGGCAGTGATCGCTTTAATACAGGCAGTACGTGCGAACTCGAACGAGCAGCTATTGGCAACTGGCACGTACGCTCCCAACTCCATGTATCTAGATCAAGCCATCAAAATACTCCCGAGAGATCGTTTGGCTTGCGTTTGACTGATTTCTATCTCTAGGAGAAGCGTAATTCAACGGTTATTTGCTCGAAAGGGATAATACAGGACGATTGTATGATGTTTTATTAGAACCTTCAATATGTCACCATCGCGCAGCTTTTGGTTGGTGTGGTAAAAACAGCTTAAAATGATAACTTTACCGGAATTGTTGCCTTAAATGTTTAATTAACCTACATTGCTAAGTTTATTTCACATTTTCAGTTAACTTTGATCGTAACTGGGGTTAGAAAACGGTCGAAAATTGCTTAAAGCGAGGGAATGACAAAAGGGTCGTTAGAGCTTAAGTGGCTGGGAACACTGATGTTGTTACCATAATAATAAACATTTTTCGAGTGTGCTGTGGGAGGGGGTCTCGAAAGAAACTGTCTGTTTCTCTGCCACCTCTCCCTTCTCGAGAAAGGGAAGGTTCAGCTTACGCCCAATTAAAAGTATTGATTAGTGACCTGTAATGCCTGTTATGGAGTCAAGTGATAATAACGCAGACTTTCAAGGCTAATAATAATAAATGTCTAGTAATGACTCTTATTGTAATATGTTAAACGCGGAATACGCGATGAGATCTTTGAAAACTGCACAAGGTAAACGCCATAAACACAGTAGGACAACTCAAAAAGTGGACATATTTGGAAGAATGAACGTCACAGACTGGTCGGATTTTTAGCGACTTAGATTGACGTGCGGTTTTAAAACAAATGTTGTTATTCTTTTGAGCACATGAAAGCTTTAACTTGCATAAGGACGCGTAAAACGAAATACAAACGGTTTACCTAAGGTTTGAAGCTATGGTAAAGTGGTAAATATGCTAATGGCAGTGGTAATGTTTTGATAATGTGATGTCAGATATTTATCTTGATGGGAACGCTTCCAGCGCGGTAGACTGTTGCTATAGTAACCACCTCAGGTGAACGCGAGTTTTGTTTGCTGGCATCTGTTTTAAACAGACAGGACAAACGTTGATTATAACTTAGTAATTTCTGAAAATAAAAATACAATAAATATAATATAGTTCATAAATAAATATAGTTCATAAGTATACATTTATCCGTTTTGCTTTGTTTTAAAACAGGTGTCGTGGAGACATTTTTGCACCATGCAGGAGGCAGTTGACACCGCCGTGCCCGCTTTAGCTCTGCCCATGGGGACCGGAGAGTTCACAGAGCAGCAGATGGGACTCGCCGACAAGATCCCGTTAGTGAAGCCCTACTTCAAAAAGAAGCACGCACAGAGGAAGCTGGACGCAAAATGCTTACGCGCTTTAGAGGACCCTATTCTGAGCACGTTATTAAGCTCAGATGCTCTCGTCTCAGGGGACGGAGTGTTTGTTCCACGCAACCCACCTCGACCTCAGCGGAATATATGCACCGCCGCCGTGGAAAAGCAGTCGAGGATTAGTCAGGTGTGCCTGAAGGAGGAGGATGAGAGCACGGATACCGACGTGGCCGCGAGCGAGCTTGCGGGGGAGCAGAAGGTGACGGATATTCAGCGAGTGTCAATAGACACTAATGAGCGTCGCTTCCCGCCCCAGGAGCGCGACGAGGCGGCGCCCTCCTCCGATGTTTCGGGCTCCAAGTTAAATGACATCTACACTGCTGAGACTTTGCAGGGTGCAAATTGCCTCGCCATCAAAGAGGGCGAGATCTTTCAGGATAAAAGCGAGGAGGCCTCTTTGGATCTAGTGTTTGAACTGCTGACCCAGCTCCAGTATCACACGCATCAAGGGGATGCTGTATCGATTTGTGTGGATTTCCTACAGGGCGTTTGCGTCTATGGCAGTGACTGTGCCCAGCATCACACAGTTTTACCTTACCACTGGCAAATCCGCAGAGTAGATACGCAAATCTGGCAGAGCATATCAGACGACTCTCAAGAACAACTGGAAAGGCTTTATTGCAACCCGGATAACGAACATGTCAGACTTAAGTTTCTGTAAGTGCTTTTGGTTTATGCCACTTTTCATTGAAACCTTTTTTGCCTAACCCAATAGGAAAAAGGAAGTATAGGTATGCAAAGCTTTTAGTTCAGTGAGAAAACAGACATAATTGGTACAAGGGAGGGACTGGTGTGACTCTCACCTCAAAACAAAACAAAAACTACCTAAACCAGTCTGGTTCACAGATCTTGTTTCGTTCAGCTGGTCAGCCAGCCTGACCTGATAAAAAGTGGACAAAAAGCATTCTAAACGCAACTAGAGACAGCAGATCTGCTTAGGCTGCAGTCTAATGAGTGACTACTGAGGGAGGCAGCCAGTTCGAGTAAAAGAGTGCAGTACGTGACAGGAAGTTGCCCTGTGTGCAGGAGCGTGTGTGTGTTGTGAGTGAGGTATATATGTGACTAAGAGATTGTGTTTTTCCCATAAGCCTTCCGCTGGCTGGCCTGACATGTGGAAGCGTACTGACAGCTGTAAGCCGTGAACTTGCTCGACCCGCCTCTGCTTGGTTTGGTCAAATGCACACACACACATATACACGCACGCTCCCACTCGATGTGGCTTGAGCTCAGACACTCACACGCACTCGTTGCATAGACAGAGAAAGGCTCACACGCAGACTTGCTCACAAACACGCAAATAAATGAGCTTTGGAGACACACGCAATTGTGCACACGCTCACCCACCCACACTTGCTTTTATGCACGCACACATTTAGTCACTATAAATGATGTTTTTATTTTATTCATTATTTACACACAAACATCACCAGACATACCGGTAATGTACTCCACTGCCACAATTAAATTTCCTGAGCTGAAACTGTGGTAGCTTTGACCCAGCAGGATTTCTTTTCTTCTTCTTTGCCTAAACAAAAGGGACCTTTTGTTTATGAGAGTCTTATTTAGGTCCCGAGCCTGATCTGTATGCAAAAGCAGTTTGCAAAAGGAAGTGCACTTGGTCATGACAAAGCAGAAGAGACAGTGATTTTAATGCTCACCATGACACAGCTCCTGGCTGCTTCCTTCTTTAAGATAGCACTGCCGATTTGTCATGGAAATTCTCCCGCAGGACAGCCGACTATTTAGGGGGTCTTTGTGTACAGCGTTTAATGGACCGAATGGCCACGTAACCGTCTCTGTTGGCCTGTTAGCCCAGGCGCTCTCAAAACTTTGGTTCACAGTGACCTCATTCATGTTAATAGCTAAATCCAACCATTAACCTCCTGCTGACTTTGGTAGTTCAGAGGTAAAGTGAGACCCACAGAGCCTGTAAACCACACCCTTATCTGCTGATCCCCCCCGTTTTTTTGTTTGTGTGGAAGTTTTTCTCCTCTAGACGTCATTGTGTAATAATACAGACCATTATAGTGCAGAAAAGAGGACTATGTGACCGTCACCATGTATAGCTGCCCAGATGCTATCTAGACATTTTATCCACCTAACGATTTAGCAATGTTTTAACTCGTGTGTGTGCGTGTGCGTGTGTGTGGGTGTGCGTGTGAAATTGTAGACAGGCTATTCAAGTGAAATATTTTAGCATTAATGCATACGCAGTTTAAAATTAATTAAGATAAAGCATTTGGACATTTTCTGTTTGACTAACAAAAGATGAACAACTCCAAAAGCAGCTTTTTAGGTCTTTGTTTGGCAATTCGTTTTGTTAACCTAAGTATTCTATTTCAGGTTTACTGCGTTCTTCAATTGTGTAACATAATGTCCAACTCACTCCTCATGTTTTAAAGAAAAATCTATAAAAAGAAAGCTTTTCAAGTGAAATATTAACAGAAGAAGAGTAGTTTTAAGTGATAAATCTGTAGATATACAGTTTAGAATTAACATACATTATTTGGATACTTTGTGGTTGTCAAACAGAAGTCTAAAATGGAATTTTAGGTGATTTTAATTTTAACTGTAATCACAGTGTCCATATATTTTGGGTCTGATTTATGTTAGATTGCCAAGACACGTGATCACTGGTATGGCTGATACTGTTTGCTTTGTTTTGCCATGATTCAGAGGAGCAGAGCCTTTCTTTGTTTTGTGTGTGTGTGTGTGTATGAGTTTTTGTGTCAATGTGTGAGAGCTGTGACCCTTGATCCTGAGAGTTTGGTCTCCATGTGAGCAGCCGAGGGTGAGATGATTGTGTTTGTCACACAATCTCACTGTGCACCAAGGGCAGAGTGACCTGAAACCAAGGTGTTTGCATCTGTGTTTACGTGCATGTGTGCCTGCGTGTGTGAGAAATAAGATAACACCTTAGACAGGCCATGAAATTATTCGCATGGGTGAGGTCTCTTGACTTCTCATTTGCCGTCAGTTTGACTCATAAAAATGAGTTCTTCCTGCATTCTTTTTCTCTTATACTTAAATAAATGTGCCATGTAAGTATTAGTAAGTAAATTATTATTAATGCATGCCATCATATTGGATTTGTAGTAATTAAACATGGTACTTTCCATTTGCTGTCATCTGACGAGATCATGGTACACTCAAAAATTATATATTTTTGTTTTTTTAGTTTGTTTTTGTTCAATCAAATTAAATTGTAAAAACCATTAAGTGAACCAAAATCGATTTGCGTTGGGACAACATGAAGCAATTGTGTGGAATCCAGTATTTTTTACAGTATACTATTCTTCAAAGTGTCCAATTTGAGTACTTTTAGTTCTGTGCTGAATTGGTTGAGATCAATTCTCATTGGTTGAGATCTTGAGATTTTATTTTTACCATTGTACACTTATTTTTATCTTAGTTTATTTTGTCTTTTGTGTGAGTGAGGTCATAAAGAGCTCTGTTGTCTCTTTTAAATGTGCTTTCTAACATAAACAAAAGCTGCCAAAATTTGCAGCTGAAGTATGTTTATGTGTTCCTCTCTTGCTGAGAGGGACAAAGACAAAGAGAAAAAAAGCCAAATAGTGGCTGGATTGTCTGAACAAACAGTTCCGTCTTAGTCCCGCATAGTGCAACAGTAGCGTACGTCCCGTCACTTCAGGCCTCCAGAACATCCTGAGACTTTTTGCAGACTTTTTCTTCATGTCCAGTGAGTAAGAGGGAAACGAGAGCATTCGCTTGCCCTCAGCTCTTCTGAGTGCGTCCTGCTTTTGTGGAAACAAAAAATGAGAAGTCAAGAGTGTTGATTGAGGTTGATTTATTCCCTTAAATCTGTCGAAGAGGAAGAATGGAAAGCCCTTTGCACTTCATAATTAGCTGCCAGTCAGAGGTTTTATTACAGCAGAGTTTCCGTGTAGATATCATATCACATTATTACTAAATGAAATGATTGTTGGCTTGGATCAGTGTCATAGAAGCTAGCACATCTTTACTCAAAACAGGAATGTCTTTTCACACATGATTATTTTACTTTAGTGACGGGTGCGTCTTTCCATAATGCAGTGAGACAAGATAGCATAGACAGCTTGATTGATTTTTCGGGAAGTGATATATATTGGTCAGGTTGTGGCACTCAGTTTGAAGTGTATTTGCGATGGCAATTGGCCTTCTGTTGAAGAGATTTTCTTGGCTGCAGACTGTTGATTTATGTCAGTGCTTTATGGGATTAAAATGCTAACTCATAAGCCAATGTGATTATGGATTGTCCAAAAATCACCATTAAATCAATGTCCACTGGTTGAACATTTAACCAGTGTTGTTATTCATTTAAAGAGACAGTTCACCCTAAGAGGGAAAAATCGTTGTTGTTTTTCTACATCATGTCATTCCAAGCCCAAAAGTCTTTTTCATCTTTGGAACACAAATGAAACTATTTTTTATTAAACCCAAGTTGATTTCTGCCTTACCTTAAAAAGTTTTTTTCTTGCTGTAATTTTGATGCTTCTCAAAGTTGATAAAGAGATCATAAAACCATTTTCTGTGACACGGTGGCTCAGTGGTAAGCACTGTCCCCTCACAGCAAGAAGTTCGCTGGTTAGAGTCCCGGCTGTGTCAGTTGGCATTTCTGAGTTTGCATGTTCTCCCCGTGTTGGCGTGGGTTTCCTCCGGGTGCTCCGGTTTCCCTCACAGTCCAAAGACATGCTCTATAGGTGAATTGAATAAGCTAAATTGTCCGTAGTGTATGTGTGTGAATGAGTGTGTATGGATGTTTCCCAGTACTGGGTTGCAGCTGGAAGGGCATCCGCTGTGTAAAACATATGCTGGATAAGTTGGCGGTTCATTCCGCTGTGGTGTCCCCTGATGAACAAAGGGACTAAGCTGAAGGAGAATGAAAGAAAACCATTTTCAGAGAGACATTAATGCTTTGTATCATGGACATATTTTATTTTGGTCTCTGTTAGTATATAAAAGTCAAATAAGTTTTATTAAGATTGCACCTGGTGTTCACACTACTCTGTAAAAAAAAGTAATGACAAAGTCAAGACAACAAATATTTTGATGTTGCTTTAACTTACTTTAATAAGTCAATCAGATTTCAACTACATTTTTTAAGTTATACAAAGTTTAACTTAATATGTTTAGTCAGTTTGATTGATGTAAATTGATATGACTAGAAAAGATAATTGGATTCAACTAAAACATGTAAGGCAGCAAGAATTTTTTTACAGTGCTCCGGCATCTTCGACTTGTGAAAATGGAGCATTTTAAGAAATCCTAAAGCCCCTATTTTGTTTGGAAACACTGGTGTTAAGTTTCAGTGTAGACAGATTAAAAAAGCAAACTTTTGAAAATGGAGGTGCATCTCTCTCTGACTGGTCTTCTGGACTATCGAGTATCCTTCCCTGATTTGTCAAGCTACTCTCATATGACCATTGCACAACCGGTAGACTCTTTTTGGGTGCATAGTGTGGATGGAGATCGTTTTTCTGAAATGCAATAAAATGGAAGTCTGTAAAAGGAACATTTTCATTCTAAAATGGCATTTTAAAACAAAAGAGCACCTTAATCATGCTGTTTAATGACCGTTAATCTTGTTTTAGTGAATTTTTTTAATCACCTGTTTCTTCTTTTGTGGATCTTAAAAAAAGACATGTTTTTTACAATGTTCAAAATGCGCACTTTTAGACCCCATTGACTTTAGCTTTATGGACAAAAACATTCTTCAGGATCCCATCTTTTGTGTTCCAAGGAATAATGTAAGTTTGGAACGACATGAGGGTGAGTAACTGATGACAGCATTTATATTTTTGGGTGAACTATTCTAATATATGCAAATATATACCTCTGTGTCATATAACCTGAAAAGGTGTTTGTTTGTACGTTATTGTTATGACTTTAGCAGCTGTCCTGCATGTCATTGTGTGTGTTTTTAGCAAGTATCTGTTTGCTAAATGCGTCTAATTGCTGAGTTTACCATCCGCAGAGGTGACTGCCTTATCTCTGGGTTGGTAGTGTGTGATCAGGTGCATACGTGAGTGTATGCGTTTGTTTAATTCTTCTCAGACTGTGACGCTCGTGCTGGGTGTGAATAATGCTGGCATGCGGGCCGCTCAAGCTGAGCACGTAAAAAGTGAGTTGTTTTGCATGTACGGGATTAAGAAGGTAAGAAGATCGTACTGAATTTTTGTGCTTTGGAATGAGGGGCAGTAGAGCATAGCAATATGAAATGTCTCTTGGATCTGGTCTACTTTGTTTCCCGAGTCGAGTGTCTGACACTGCAAACCACAGCTGGCCCAGAGGTTCCTTTTTACTGGGGTTTGGAACATGTGTGCCAATGGGGCACGGGGTGGCGGGTTAAAGGCTAATCAACGGAGCGTGTCTGTAAGAAGTGGTTGGATGTGGAACATGCCAGTCCTGACGCAGGGCTTGGGTTCGGGCATGCTCAGTGGTGCACCAGGTTTTTAAGGGCTGCTAATCCTTCACACTTCACTGCTCTCCCTCACTCTTTAAGCCACCTCCCTCCCCTAGCTTTGACCCTTTTACCGCTGTTTCTGTTCAGTGCCCAGAGTGTGTATGTGCGTTTAAAGCTGGTGAAATCAGCAGAATCGTGATATAGCTTTCAGAAAAGCAGAACTGTATAGTGTTTTACCATGCCAGCTGGGTTTGAGTTCCCCTGATTTGGAGAAGTACTGGATAACAAGAGAATGGAGAAAAAAAAAATCTATAGCTGAAAAATCATAAAGCAGCTGCCACTAAATATGTTTGTCATTACTGTTAATATTTCCCTTGAAAATTCACCCATGTATTTAAAAAAAAAAAACAGTTTACGCAACAATGACAATTTACTAGTCATTTCAAAATCGTAATTTTTCTGATGAACACAAAAAAAGGTATTTTGAAATATGTTAGAAGCCTGTATTGACTTCCATAGTAGGAAAAACGAATACTATGGAAATCAATGGTTACAGCTTTTCAGCTTATTTCAAAGTATCTTCTTTTGTGTTTAACAGAAGAAAGAAACACAAACAGGTTTGTGTCAGGTGAAGGGTGAGTAAATGATGACAGAATTTTCAGTTTTGGGTGAACTATCCCTTTAAATACGTGTTATTGAACTGAAAAAATACAGATTTACAGATACTTGATTTTGTAGTGAAATGACAGATTTCTCTCTGGTGACCCAAGATGACTTCCTCTAATCATCTCAATCTCTAGTCTGCTTAACTCCATCTATTGCTCACGGTCTTACATTCAGATCTGCCTTCATCCCTTCATCCGATTAACAACCAATAGATAAATCTCCATCTCGCATGTTACGTAACTATGTCACAAAGATCTGTAGTTATTTTTCTTTGATTGCGACTCTGAAGGCTGTGACACGCCAAGGCGATAGTCGTCAGTCTATGTGTTTCGCCAAGGCTAGTTTTTGCATTGTGTACTTATTAGATACTAAGTTAATGAATTAAAAATATAAGTGAAACCAATGAAAGTGAGCAAAGAACTTTTAACGATCACAGAAAGTTGTTCTAATGTCATGTTTTCTACCTCCACATGGATATTTTCACAACACGAATAAAGAATTTGATCGGCTGCATTGTTGGCAGTTTATATATGCAATCCTAGTTTTGGTTTCCTTTTTTAAATGAGGAAAACAAAATATTTATACCTGCTGAACATGTGCTATGTTGCAGTCGCCTATAGTACATTAGGTGTGTTTAGCACAGATTTTTGACCGAGATGCAGGCATCACAAGTTGACCACACATTCAGCTTTTGTCATCACTATTTTTTCAAATCGACTTAGTTCTTGCTTTTGTTTTTACAGAATTTAGAACTACTGCATTCCACACTTGATGTACATGTGAACCTAATTGTGTGAACGTGTGATTTAAATGTGAACTAATTTGCTAATATGTAATGTTTATTTAGTAATATGCTAAGTAAAGTAAATGATGTTATATTATTATACGAGGGAGTATTTAAAGGGATAGCTCACCCAAAATTGAAAATTCTACCATCATTTACTCACATTTCAGTTGTCACAAATTTGTTTGAGTTTCTTTCTTCTGTCGAACACAAAAGAAGATATTCTGGAGAAAGCTGGACACATGCAACCTTTGACTTCCATAGTATTTGTTTTTTCTTACTACGGAAGTCAAGGTTTACAGGTTTCCAGTGTGAAAAAAGAAACTCATAAAGGTTTGGAACCAATTCAAGGCGAGTAAATAGTTAGTAAATTTTCATTTTTAGGTAAACTATCCTTTAATACCTTGATTTGTTTAGCCCAAAATGGAAATGGCAGACAGCAAGCTATTGGCATCCATGTTTGTTGTTTACAGTTGTGCGAGAAGTAGAATGTTGCTTTGCTTATCGCTCGTTTAGATCAGGACTGATCTGCACAGATAGAGAAGAATAGGCCTAGTTTAGGGATTTCCAACCTTCGTTTAAATTTGGTTGTGTACATGACTTTTTAAATTGTGAAACCATGGCCTGGAGCACATTCTAAGCACGTACATGAACACAAATGGTTGTGTTTTATGATCATATTCATGTGGGGTCACGTCCCAGATTTATTGTCAGTTTTCTCCGTAAAGTTCTGCCACTAAACTAACTCATGTAATGGCCAAACGTTTGTTTACTTGCAGAGGTTTTTGCTGGCTTTAGTAAATGCTTTGACTTTGACTTATTCTTTTACCATTAAACTGGCTACCGTCATGTAATACTTTACTTTTTAGTTTATTCCAGGTAATTTATCATCGCTGGATAGTGTTTTAAATACTCGTTGCTCTCTGTCCTTTTATATCTCACCAAGTCAAATGAGGGTGTGTGTGTGTACTGGCTGATCTCAGCGTGAATCATCAGGCAGTTACAGGTCATGGTCACCGTGACGATGAACACTGCCTCATGATTGGGTCAGGGGGACATCAAAATGACGCAGCGGTTTAGCCGGGCTTACAGGAAGAGCAGAACAGGTTATTCACCCGTGACTCCACCTCACAGGTAGGGAGAGATAAAGAGAGGTGAAACTGGCTTATCAACCGCTCCTCTCTCTCTCTCGCCTTCTCTCCGTTTCCCTCAACACCATTTAATTACTCTCTCTCCATCCTATTTATTGGCTGCCCATTCATGTTTTTCTTCTCTGTATATCGAGTTGATCAATCCTTTGTGTCCACTCAGAATTTTTCTACCTTCAGAAATGTGTGTGCGCGGAGCCACGAACATGGACTAGAAAATTCTGTAGCTTCATAAGTAGGCTGTGCTGATGAGAGCAGAGGGAATCAGTCTTTGCACTTATTTTAATGGCTGGGAGGTTATTTTTAGTGTTCAAGAGGGAAGGAGGCACAAAGGACAAGAGGTTTAAAGCTGTATGGGGGTCCTGTGTGTGTGCATGAGCTGACCGCACTTTTGTCTGTGAGTCAGGGTAAGGGGACACTGGGATTTCTATTGTTATCACCATGCTATTACTCAGTCTGTCAGGCGCCCTGATGGATAATGGTCTCCATGGTTACCCGGTGCACAGGTGGCCAACTCAGGTTCGGCATGCCAGGCTTGAAAAAGAAGCAAGCACTTGTGTGAAAATGAAAAGTGTGTGTGGGTGAGCCGCTGCGAATCCTAGCCTGTCAGGAAAGCCGCCACAGATATGTGTGTGTGCGCTGCAAAGAAGCGCATCGTACTGGGTATCGCATACTCTGATGCACATCCAAAAGGAAAAGGTAACACGAGCTAAGCAGCTCTATACAAATTCACATGTGTTCGTGTAAAAGCGCACCATGTTGTGAAATCGAAGCTACGCTATTTCCCATCGTCGGCTTTACAGATTGCTACAGATAATTACATCTGCGAAATGATGTAATAAATGATACAGCGCACAAATGGAGTACCGAGAGAGCTCTAGCTGTTCTGAGACGCGGTGTAATTCTCTGGTCTCTATCTTATTTCATGTTGTCTTATCTCTTTACATCCTGGTGCAGTCACTTCTGTAACTACCCATTCCTCCTTAATCCCAGAATGCCCTGTTCTTTCTTTATTGTACCTCATTGTACAAGCAGAGAGTTCTGGACAAAGAACAAGCGTTGAGGAAAGAAAGAACAGAAAGAAACAGACTGTAAGCTCTAAAAAGCCTGTTCATTTACCCAGAACCAGTTTTCTCTCGTCTGTTTTGTTGTTGTTTTCACTTGGGGAAGTGATAGCCATCGTTTCTCGCTAATGGCTTTTGTTTGCTCCTGCTTTAGATGCAGGTGGAGGGAAAGTGCGGTGTCCTTCTTAGTCCCCGTGCCCTGAGGACAGATGTTGGCACTGTCGAGCGTATCTCTGCTGCTGTATTGAGCGCAGATGACTTAGCATGAGTCAGCAACACCCTGGAGCGAAACTAGCAACACTGTGATTCCTGCAGAAGGAGATTTGAGTTGTGAAACTCACGAGTGGCTGCAGTTCGGTTAAGAAACTCCAGCTCAGCCCCATCTTGAGTTTTGCATTTGTGGATTGCTGAATGTTTGTTGTGTTAGGCACAGTGCTTTTATTTTGGTATGTTAGAGCGGACATTTTGTACATAAATGATTTGAATGAAAAAGATTTGTGTAGTTCAGTAAAACATTTTCTGCTTCTTACAAGTGAGAAAAGATACAAATGAGAACTTAGATTTCTCAAATGTCACAGAATTGTTTCCTGCTTCTCATGGTTTCCCCAGGAAAAAGAGCTACATTTTGGAGTTGTCAGCACGCCACATTCTATTAAACCATTAAACCATAAAGAGATTTTATTAACTCAAACATTTTGAGTTCTTGCAGAACCAAAGTATCTAAGTCAGCACTGTTATTGCTAACTAAAACTTTTAGTAATTGAAATAAGGCATCACTAAACTAATATGTAAATATTAGATGAAAACATTAACTGAAATAATAAGTCAAATAATAACATAATTGTAATATAAAATAAAATAAAATAAAAAAAGATGTCTCAGTTTGGTCTGGTGGCTTGTTTATAGTCGCAAAAACCAGCTAAACCATGTTATAAACATTGAATTGACCAGGCTGGGAGACCATTTAGATCAGCTTAAAATTAACTAAATAAATCCAAGTCTAAGCAGGGATTTTAGTTGGGATGCAATCCACTTTTTTTATGCTCTTCCCATGTTTCACAAATTGTCTAATTTGTGTCATAGACATTTTCGAAGATGTAACCAAGCAGTGAGATGCAGTGAAAACATCTTCAGCCTTACACTTTGACATTCATTATCTAGATGTTTAGGTTTTGTCTGTTTCGATTGCCTTTCTGAAATCTGAAACCTTTAAATGTATTTTGGCTGTGCATTTACACAACATTTTAGGGGCCTGAAACTACGTACATTTGAAAACTAGTGTTTCTAGTGAAGCTGTTGTTGTTGTGTCTTTTTCTGTGGATCTGTGAGAATGAGGATCATTTTGACAACATTGTCTAATGTATTTTTAGTACGTTGCCGTGTAAGCGAACGCAAAGTTGCTAGCTTTGATTTCTTCAGCTTTTTTATTTCAGAGCTATCAGTTCTGTTCTCTTTTCCCCCTGAGCCAATGAATTTTTTCCAGACATGCGATTACACAAACAGTCCTCCTGCTGCTGGATGTGTGAGTAACACTTGTGTTCTGAAGTACATTAACGCCTTCAAATGGTTACGTTTGGCTGTTATTATTGGACTGGTATTATCTAGTGCTTTGGCTCTGACGGCCAGATGGAAGTACTGAAACGGTTTTGTTCTAGTCTACAGCACGGGGAGCTGGTCTATCTGTTGGTTTTATGTTGGATAAGCCGGAGGCCCTGTGCTTGGGCAGAATGTGTGTTTGTGTGCCCGGAACTGTCTGTGAAAGACAGGCTGTCCCGAACACGCTGCGTTAGACCGATCCTGGGTGTGTATGATTGAAGCCCACAGTGTTCCAGTTGAGAGGACACAATGTGTGTCTTCCACTATGAAAAAGAGAGATGGGACCGGTTCGGTAGATTTTGGGGTCTTGATCTTAAAAGAATTGTTTTCTAGAATGATAATTTTATCGAAAACATTTACTCACTCTCAAGTTGCTCCAAAGCTAAATGTCTTACTTTAGAATTTTTTTTTAAAACAATGATTGTCCAAAATGACAAAAAAAACTAAAAAAACAACAACAAAAACCTTATAAAGGTGAAAAGATGTCATTTCATTTTTATTGAAAGAATATTTTAATATTTAATACATTGACTAGAGAATTCAGAATATATTCATTTTTTTATGTAATTTGTTTTAGTAGTTGTGTTATGTACTTTTGCATTTCTTTCTTTCTTTCTTTCTTTCCAAATTTAGTTTCAGTTATTCATCTCCAATGCTGTCGTGAAGTGAGCAACTCGTGAACAACAATCTCAACCAAAAGTGTGATTCATTTACAAATCAGTTGTTTATATTTTTATTCTTGAATTTTATCAGTCATATGGATTGGAACAACACGGGCAATTTATGACAGAATCTTGTTTTCAGAATGAAGTTACCCTTTAACTTGCTTACATAATGGGCTTAATTTTGCCAAGGACTGCCAGGAAACCCTGTTAGACACCAGTGTGTGTAGGAGTCTCACGGCGGTTGTGTTTTCTGTGTGTGAGTGGCTGGTTCATATTCATGTATATACATGGTCTGCTGACTCAGTTCAGTAGGTCAGTTAACATGATAAGCATCTTCGGCCCTCTCTCAATTTTGTTCACACAGGCACATGAACTCTGGGTCTGATTTTGTTTGTCATGCAATTTTGAGATCAGATTTGGTGTCTGTTATTGGCATGATTTCACAGGCAGAATGATGCTGTGTGAGGGTGGGTGAGGGAAGACGAACATCCCTCATTTGCTTATTCTGCATGATCTTTTGACTTTGATGACAGTTTTGGCTGCTCATGAAATACTTTCAGATGGGTGGAATATTCCAGTATAAAATATTATGTTAATATTCTGAAAATCAACAATAGCTAAATATATTTAAAACCCCTTTAAAGAGAAATTAAAATTCTGCCATCGCTTGCTCACACGTGATCTGTTCCAATCCAGTTTGAGGTTTTTATTTTTTTAATAGAATGCAAAAAAAGATATTTCGAAGAATGTTGCAAACCTGTAACCATTGAACCGTTGACGTCCTAAACTGCATTCATCCGGAAAACCCCCCCAAAAAAACTCGTTTTAAAACAAGTCAAGTGTAGTAAATGATGGCAAACGTTTCACTTTTTGGTTGAACTATCTTTAAAATATAATTATTATTTTATTTTTACCGCCTTCTAATTTTAATCACCATAATGGAAAAAACACAACACAAAAACATTATCAAAAAGATATTTTTGTAAGAGACACCCCAAAGTATCATCATATTTTAACTGTCCTCTATTGGGTTAACAACAACATATATCACAGCCTATTATGAAGTCATTTTCCCCCTCTTTTTTTCAATTATTGCAACATGGATTGTTTTTTCTCAGCATGCTCATGTTTAGTCTACTATTGCCATGTTTTAGTGGCTTGTTAATGCTCACAATCGGCCTCTTGCTGTTTAATTGTATTTTGTGTATATGTATTTGTGAGGATGTTGAGATCTCCTCTCTGCTAAGCCTCCTCTGCTGTGCTCTGGACTTCCAGTGTTTAGTCTAGCTTCCATCTGTCCCCCACGTTCGCTTCTGAGTGTTTCTTTCAGGCCTCAGTCCACCCATCCTGTCAGTGCCTTTTTGTGTGCTTCTGCGATTAGCTTGATAAACTGCATTGGTTTTGAGTGTGTCAAGCAATTATGGTCTTAGCAGTTTTTTGTTTTCTTTTTTTAGTATTATTTCCCATAATCGTTGTATGTTCTGCTTCTTTATCCCCACCTCCCCAGTAGTTGCTGTAGCAGCTCTATTGGCTGGAGTGGCCCAAAGGTGAACCCAGAGGTGAAAATAAATACTAATGGTGGGATTCTAGACAAGAGAGGAAATTACAACAGCCAATCAGAGTCAGAATAACTGCTTTGAAGGTCTTCACTCACTCATAGTGTTTTAAAGACTAAATGTTTGCACCTTGACACAGTTTCTGAAAATATATTTTGCCTGTTTATTTTAACATCATTAGATAAATAAATTGGCGGAGCGGTGGCGCAGTGGGTAGCGCTGTCGCCTCACAGCAAGAAGGTTGCTCAAGTCCAAAGACATGCGCTATAGGTGAATTGGGTAAGCTAAAATTGTCCATAGTGTATGTGTGTGAATGGGAGTGTATGGGTGTTTCCCAGTGATGGGTTGCAGCTGGAAGGGGATCCGCTGATGAATGAATGAATGAAGATAAATAAATCGTTTAAAAACATAGCTATTAAAAATAGCATTTTTATAGGGAAATGTTATATCATAAGAAACATTGTTATCAAAATACTCACCAACAATATTGCACATTTGTCCAATATCGTGCAACCCTAGAATACATGCAAAATGGTTCTCCATATACTTTTAGACTGTATTTTCATTGGATGTTCAAACCACTGAGCACCATATAGGTGCCATTTACACTACTACTTTTTTTTAATGCAGATGTTTTGTTACAGTTATACAGTTTGCACTACTTCAGCTTTTTAGACCTGTGAAAATGGAGTGAAAACCTGTGTATTGAAAATGCTAAAGTCTCAATTTAGGTTTGGAATTTGGAAAATGCTGATGATCTGTTTCAATGTAGACTTTTTAAGACTGGTCTTCTGGACTATTGCATATCGTTCCCTGATTCATCAAGCCTTTCTCATATGATCATTACAGCCCGTAAACTGCAAGTATGGATGGTGCCAAAAATATGCACTTGTAGATGGAGAAGGTTTTTCATATAACCTATAAAATGCCAGTCTGGATGAGGAGAGTTTTTAATCTAAAATGCTTTTTTAAAACAAAGACCAATTTAAAAATGCACTTGGTGTAAATGGCACTAGAGGTTGACTTTACGCAGAAAAGTCCTGGAATGTTTTCCTCAAAAACTTCAATTTCTTTTCAGCTGAGGAAAGAAAGAAATGAACATCTTGGGTGATAAGTGGGTGAGTAAATTATCAGGAATTTCTATTCTGGAATTGAACTAATCCTTTAATAATGGGTGCTTTGAAATAATTTGGGTGTAACGAAAGTTTTATTTTATTTGACTTTTTTGAAAAGCCTTTTATTGTTCCACCGGTAGAGTTTGGGGTCTCTAATAAGTGTGCTGGGTGTTATTTGAACCACTTTTGCCCAGACATTTCACCTTTGACCAAAATACTCTTTGTGTTGGAGAGTAAGTGTGATCGATGTGGCCATTATTAGCGAGCCTCCACCCCTGGTGGGTGACCTAAAAAGCTGAGGTCTGAAAGCAGGGGGCAGTCAGGGGGTCATGGTTCCATCCCCCTCTGTCTGGAGGACAGTCTCACCCCTAATTGGGTTTTTCAGGATTCAAGGACCACAAAGACCAAGGGAGAGTTTTTCAGCCTTAAGGAATTTTGTGGAAATTAAATTAGATGCAAGACGTTGTTTTCCCTTCAAAAGGCTAGGAAGTATATTGATTTCATTACTCAAGAACAGATTATTAGCTGTCGGGAACTGAACCAACTGTTTTTATTCTCTGCAAGTGACTGTCATGTGCCTGTGTTTGGGATCGTATGCTTACATCTGTTTACTTTTCTTTTCACGCACAGCGGTCGAGTGTTTACGTTGGACTTCAGTGCCATGCGAGTTTGTGACCTGGAGTTTGACCTCGTCAGGCGTCTGTCCACGCCTTCTAGCTCCACAAGCACAACCACGCCCACAAACACAAGCCCCACCCCCAATTGCCTGACCGTGTGGAAGTACTACTGTAGAGATAACTTTGGCTGGAGGGAATATTCCGAGGTGAGAGACCTTTCTTGCTTTCAAAGGTGCAAAAAGATTACTATATCTATACACTGCCATACAGAATTTGGTGGTCTGGAAGTTTTTTTTTAAGTTTTGTATATGTTTTTTATATATAGAGAGAGAGATGTTTGGATTTATTCAGAAAGGACACATTAGTTTGATACATATATATAT
>CAIGQV010018227.1:25159520-25185733 GCA_903798115.1 Danio jaintianensis | reverse complement strand
GGATGGATTATGTGACACTGTAGACTGGAGTAACAGCAACTCTAAAGTCAGCTTTTTTTACAAGAATGAATTATATCTTAAATCTATTATTTGAATCTGTAAAATAATTACAGTTGAAATACCACATTTTTCATACTTCTTTAAGTAATTCCTGGCATTAAATCTAAACATTAAATCTAACCTTGTGAATTGTAGTTTCAAATTGTTTTTGATTTTGGTTTGAAATTAAAAGTAAAACCGTTGAAATAGATTTTCTGTGCTTCCCTTGTGAAGTCTTTTGAAATAGCACATATTGCGCACACAAGCAACAGATTTGTTCAGTTCTCAAGAGTTAGAAAGTGTGTGCGGCTGGCTCCGTGAATGTACGTGTGATCGCATTGTGTGTTCGGTCTCAAGTCGAGCTGGCTTGCACAAACCAGAGACGTCCTGTTCTACTCAGAAGTGCATGACATCAGAACATTGGATAAGCATTCCTTTGAAAACAAAGCTTTTTATTTCCTGTGAAAATCTCTTATGATGGATACATTCTGACCAGTGCTCCGGATGAATTGAGTGGGAGTCGGAGCACGTTTAAATGTTCTGTTGTTCCCTCTTTCTTTGTGGAACTCATTTCCTCTCTGCTTCTCCATCCCACAGCCGGTGGTTCGGCTGATTGAGGAGGCCAGTGGTCGAGGTCTGAAGGAGGTCCGTTTCATCACGCTGCAGAATCAGTACATCCTGAACATTCGCGAGGGCTTCCAGCAAAATGCTGTATTTGGGTTCCGCAGACAGATTAAAAAACGGCCGCTGTTCAGGTCCTCCATCATGCTCACGCCTTACCTCCAGTAAGTATTTTCATATTTACCTTCAGTTGCCACCAAAGTGTCCTCATCTCTTGTTAGACAATCTTTATTTATTTCTGAATGTCCCCTAATAAACAACTTGGTACCAAACCACTCCGTTTTTGTTTACCTCAAAACAAAAGAGTCATCATATGAGGCACTGGGTCTCATTTACTAATAATAGTGTACGTTTTTTGGGATTTATATCCAAATAAAATGTGTATACACATTTCAACTTCTCACAAAAACGTTCCTCCGACTTTTACAGTTTAATTACAAAAATGACGCTTTCCTTAGAACATTTGCTGCAATGTTTTCAATAGAGATGTAACAATATGAAAATTTCATATCATGAGTATAGTGACCAAAATGGTCAAGGTATTATCATGGCTTTGTTAAAATGACCTGAAATTATTCCAAAAAATAAATGTCACACACACTTAGGCATTCCACCAAGTTTTGTATCTAAAAATGAACCAACGACAAATGCAGTTTGCAGCTTTATGCAGTTTAGTGAAAAACATCATAAACACGGATGCCTGCATTTTAGATTTGTTTACTCATGTTTGTATCATTTTGTGTACATTAGTTTCTATAGGTACATTTGATTTTCTTATTCAAGGTATTGTTTGTTTTACTTGCACTTTGAAAACTACGTCACAGAGATCCATGTTTGCCTTGTTTTGTTTTTTACAAAACTTCATAAAGCTGCTTTATAAAAGCTGAAACGGACTGTGCAATTTGAAGAAAATATATTATTGTGTTTTTCTGACTGATATTGCAATTTTAATTTTGTAAAGTCATGCTTCAGTTCGTTTTTGTCAATAATGAAAGGGGTACAACATACTTTAACAATATATATATATATATATATCATTTTTGTTTGGACCTCTAATTAATTATATATCTATTTACATAAATGGATCACAGATTATACTGTATTATAATTTTTTTTTTTATGTCTAGTTACTTTTCAACCACCCTGTAAATAATATTTCTAATTATATGTAGTGTTCTTTATATCTTCTTATAAGGCCCCGAGCGTACATTATTGTGTACGTTTGGTATAAGTTGTTTTTGGATGTTTTCGCTCATTTAAAATAAATTTTAGTACAAAGGTTTTTGATGAAACATGATTTATAGGTGGAAACATTCGCACGCACATTTCACACAAAAAGTATGCATCCTTAGTGAATGGGACCCAATGCTTCCTCTGTATGTGCTCCGAAACCCCAAGACAGCTCGCGAGCAGTTCAGCGCTCACCAAGATCATATTGGACACTGCAGTGTATATATCTCATTTTAATTGCTTGAAGTACTGCTTGTGCTTCCAGAAGACATTTCTGAAACAGAAGAAGAGGAAGTTCTGTTATATCTATCATCTGTTGTCAGCTGGAATATGATGTGTGCGCTTATTTAAATGACAAAGAAAAACTTGAACATGTGGAAAGGTAGAGGAGAATTGGAGCGGGGTTCAATGACTTCCAGACCTGCTTGGTTCTTTCTAAGAGAGTCTGGTGTGATCATATGGACGTCAGATTTCTGGATAGCTCTTGGTTTTTCTTCTGGCGACATTTTCCTCTCCTGTCTTTTATCTCTTATATCTACTAAGGCCAGTATAGGGTCCCTCAAGCTACAGGTTAATAAGGGCAAACTGAAGTTTTAAATCTTTTCAGGCTTATTTTCAATTGATTTTCTCAATAGAGTCATTGTGTACACCTGAAGCCTCCGCCTACAGCATTAATGGATCTGAAACAGGCCTGGGCAAGATCTATTTTAGATATATTATTTTGGTGGTTTTCTTTGACAGTATTGAGTTATATCACAATATGAATATGCTCTGAAACAAATTGTATGGTGTGGATTGGTTTTCTTCAGTTAAAGAAACCATTCAAAGGAAATGAAGCTCTTTTTTGCTAGCTAAATAATGAAGTATATATATATATATTTGCATGTAGGTACAGAAATAAAAGTTCATGGTAAAAAAATTCAGATTCAGATATACACTACAGTTTTAAAGTTAGAAGTTCAGAAAGGAAAGTTACTTTTCAATTAAACGATGTACCTTTCAAATTTCGATTCATCAAAATCCACAAAACATTAATAATAAGAATACATTTTTCTTAGCACAGAATCAGCATATCATAATTATTTCTGTGGAATCATATGGCACTTGAGGCCTGCTGCTAAAATGTCAGCTTTGCAAATAGATTACAGTTATTTTATATTGTAATGATATTCATAATATTATTATCTACAATATTTCAATTAAAAACATGAGACCTTATTTTTAGAACCAAAATCTTACAAACCCCAAACTTTTGAACATAATTTATTGATTTATTTAAAAGAAAATGAATCCATGGAAAAAGTTGTACAGTAAATATAATCATATTTAGCAAGAAAGACTGTCGTGAAAATAAATTGTTTACATCTTATTCCCATCAATCTGCTCCCGTTGTCAGGTACAGGCCAATGCAAAGCTGGTCCACCCATCTAAAGAGTCCTGCAGCGTCAGGAACACATTGTCCTGAGCAAAGGGGTGGAACTCATTAGTGCGATTGACAATTTGGCTGAACCGCTGCTTGCACCAGCTGAGTTAATGCTCAGCAAGCAACATAAATCGCCCGCTCATTCACACACAGACGCTCTTAACAAACAGAACCTTAGCATTCGCTTTCCCAGAAGTGTTTGCTTATCTCTCTAAAATGATTGCCCTCATTTCTTTTCACTCACTATTCCACAGTGCCTCTCAAAAATATATAGTAAGTGAATTGCTGCTGCTCACACTGGCAATCAAGTCTAGAGAGGACAGTAGCCCATGATAAAAGTTAAAGGAGCACTCTGCTTTTTTTGGAAATAGGCTTATTTTACTAGTCTCCTAGAGTTTAGTTTTACCGTTATTTTTGATCCATTCAGCTGATCTCAGGGTCTGGCAGATGCTTTGCTGCCATACCATGGCTTCAGCAGGCGCAATAATATCACGCAGTGCCTGAAAACAGTCCTCAGCTAGGTAAAAATGCTGTGTAATATCATTGTACCTGCTGCAGCCATGGTAAGGCTGTAAGGTTTCTTGATTATTACGCCAGAATGAGAGTATATTTCCTAGTCATATCGACCAAGAAAATAGGAACATTTAATTTTACATCAGTCTTAATACACGGTATAAGTACAGAAGAGATGCTAATCTTATTCAGTGATTTATGCCAAGCTAAGATAAAATTGTTCCCGCCATACCCAGAAATCAGCAGACTGGATTCAAAAATGGTCAAACTTAAAAACTTGTAAAATGAGCCTATTTTCAAAAAAAGTATAGCATTCCTTTAAGTAAAAACTTTGTCACAATATAAAATCTCACATAATTTATTTAATGTTTTTTTTTTTACTCTGAGAAGGAATGAAGCATGTGACCCATGAAGCAGTTAGGTTGTTTTTGTTGATGATTATGTCGTTGTTTAACATTAGGGGACTTGTAAAATGAGCCCATTTGCAAAAAAGTGAAGTGTTGCTTTAAAGGACAACTCATGAGGTAGTTACACTGAATTGAGGTATAAGGTTTACCTGCTAAAACAAAGTCAGCAGGATTGAACCCTCCATTTAACCATGACCTACAAGCTCTCATAAATAGATAAAACTGAACTTTCTCACAGTATATCACTTGTTGGACTATCACTATTTCACTCTGTGGCAGTAGCTGAACTAAAGTACCCATGTCTTGGTTGAAATGAGCGAGCTTTCACAAAATGACAATAAAATGTCTGCCATAATGAGCATGAATGCATTCGTTGATTTTTTTTTTTCATCAGTTTCTATACATTTCATCATTTAATCTCCTAATGACAAGGTTTACTTCTATTTTTTTAGGACTCTCGGTGGCCTTTCCTCAGCGTTTCTCTCCACCCTGGATAGTTCTGGAAACCAGCCTCTCTCTCCTACATCAAGCACTCCCTCCAAAATGTATCCTGAGACTTGGCTACCAATGAACAACTGTCAGGACTTCCTGCGGGTGCCCGTCTCGCGGGACGACCGCAGCTACCGGACCGTCTACAGTCTCTTCCACAAGACCGTATCTGAGACCAAGTTTCGCATCCTGAAGATCCTCCGTGTCCAAAACCCCTTCCTCTGGGAAAAGTACAAAAGGTGTGTTAGTAGATTCTCAAACAATGTCTAGATCCTTTGTGCTGTTAAAAGATGTCTAGACTATTTTTATTGGACCAAAGCGGTGTTTGGTAAACACTGACATAATGAATTGGTTGAAGAGAGACAATAGAAGGTTATCTGGACAGATCTTTGTTTCATAAACATCTGAAAAGTGAATATGTAGCCGCACCCTTGATCAAAACTCTGAGGCTTCGATGTTTGTGCTAATGCTGCTAGGTGTCAACCACGCTAACAGCTCTTACTAACTTAAGTTTTTGGGTGGTCGGAAACAGATGTGTTTTTGTGGTAGGTTTGTGAGGTGAACTTCCTAGCGTGTGAAATGTGGAACACAGAGAGGAAGTGAGTGAGTGAGAGAGTAGTGCTGAGGTCTTGGTATATTTTAATAAGACACTGTGATGGAAAAGACTTTGTCCCACTCGGCTGGGTATGATAGGTCACAGAAAAGGGATGAGTCAGGGAGAAAGAGTTGCTGCTGACTCATGAGGTATGTTGTGCGTGCATGTCTCTTCAATGCTATCTTAAGCATGCAACTGATTAGCTAAGCCAGCCTTGCATATTTCCATGTGTCTAGCAATTCACAGTTGGAGTGATTGATGTCTCTGAGTGAACAGTAGACCTGTTTCTACATATAATAATCTGGTGACAGTTTGGGGATGTTCAATCTTGGTAGTCTAAGATATGTGTGTGTTTTTTATAATTCCAATAATGACCCTCTTCATAAAATATTTAAGGCAACTACATTTGTGATCCTAGATCTTATGTTGGATGAAGAGTATAATATTGGCCACCATCACAAAATACATTGTATGGGGCAAAAGTATATATTTTTCTTATGCCAAAAACATTTGAATATGAAGTAAAGATCATGTTCAGTGTATATATTTAGTAATTTTTGATTAGTATTGCTAAGATCTTGATTTGATCCACTTTAAAGGATAAAAGATATTGAATACATATAAATATCAATATTATCCTGTCCCAACCAACCAAACATCAATGGAAATAGTATTTATTCACCATACAGATTATGTATAAATCTCCAGAAAATCGACATTTGTGGCTGGTTTTGTGGTTCAGGGTCACATATTTTAATGTGGAAAGACTAGAGCTGTTAATGAATTCAGTCATACTTCACAATGAGGTTGCATTAATTATTTAGATTAGTTAATGTATTTACTAACATGACATAAGAATGAACAACACTTGTACAGCATTTATTAATCATAGTTCAACATTTACTAATGCATTATTTAAATCCAAAGTTATGCTTGTTAACATGAATGCACTGTGAGTTAACAAAAACTAACAATATACAGCTTTTATTTTCATGAACTAACATTAACAAAGTTGAATAAGTACTATAATACGTGTGTTGTTCGTTGTTTGCTCACGTCACATATACTAACGGAACCTTATTGTAAAATCTTACCACTGTTTAATGGTTCAAAAGTTCTAATTGTTACAGAGAACTATTTCTGGAAGTGATACCGACTACTGACATTTTTATATCAAAACAACACAACATTGCACTACAATTAAATTGAATATTTCCATGATTTTTGACCAAAAAAAAATCTAATTCTGTAAAACATTGAAAACAATTCTTTTAATTTATTTCAGCCAAGAACAGACTTTGATAGGAATATGCGGATGAATATATGAAGCATCTGTATAGACCATTTCAATGTGGTCATGTCATTGGCCCATGAACATTTCCTGCTTGTTATCAAACTATTCCATAACTGTAACAGGAGGCAATTCAATCATAACTTAATGTTAAAACAGCTTTCATAAAAATTTTTATCAATATGTGGCTCTTTTTGGATTCTTGGAAGCTGTAGAAATTAAAAATGTAAAACAGGAAATACATTGGGACCATTGTTATTGTTTACATCCCTCAAAATGGTCTATATTTTGTTTTGCTTTTTCAGGGTGCAAGTAAAAGTGAAACTCGTGTATCTCTCAGAGCACAACTGAATATACAGGTGTTTGTATCTCATCTATGTGGTACAACATGCCTCAAACAGAATTCAAAAATATAATTCAAAAGTGTGGGGCAATAAAGCTCTCAGAGTTTGACAAGTCCAGCTGTAAGTTCTTGCTGATTATAGTAGCCTGGGAAAGCTAAGAGCTGAGGGAATAAAGGTTGGTGTGTTCATATTCATATGCAGGTGAAGATCTTGTGTACAATAGCTCTGACTGTTCCAGGGTGTTGGCTAATGAGCGAGAGAGAGGATGTCACTGGGTAAGCATGAAAGAGGATTTGTTTGCATCAGTAAAAGCAAGAACAAAACAGATTGATGGCAGAGTGACTTGAGTTAAAAAGCTTAAAGGAGATGAAAGGTAAAGCTGAAACAACACGAGCGATGACTTGGATGACGCATGTGGAGTCACAGGCAAGATGAGCGTGTCAGTGGATGATTGTGGCAATCTGGGCCCGGTCAGTGATAATGGGGTCATTTGAGGTCATTTAGGGGCAGGCAGCGTCACAGTGAGTGCCCTTCTTATCAGAGTTTCTCTCAGCTAGGTTGACCTCATGCCCTCTTTGCACATAACAATAGAGGCACAGACCCGGGCTAATGGAGCCTTCTTGCTGACTGGGTTCACTCAGGTCCTCGTTGCTCATCTGTTCACTCACCCTTTCTCTACCCTCTCACTCCTCTGTTTCTATTTTGACCAGATGACAGACTGAGGGCTCTTGGTTTTGTACAAGGATTGCTCTGACACAACAGAAACTTTATTTTTGTATTTTTAAACAGTAATTGTAGTAAAAATGTCTACGAACGGTTGGCGTTTAGATTCTCTCTGACCAGATTGTTTGAATTTAGGGAGTGATTGACTTGAAAACAGATGCAACATGATTGGTGGTTTGTGAAACAATTAAACAGGTTAACTGAAAATAATCAGCTTGTTCGCAAATAGGGCTCTGTTATCATGTCTCTGAGCAGGTGACCATTTCTCAAGTTCATAATAAAGCGACACAAGATGTTTTCCTGAAATGTAGTGTTCAAAAAAGTATGCTAATTTGCTTTGAAGTGTAGTGAAGTAGAAGCTTATGATGCTACATTTGAATCTTTGGAAGGTTTTGACAGTGGTTTTCTTTAGTTTATATCCTTTGTATGTTTTCAATTTGAATCCTTCATCTACTAGCAGGAAATGATTGTTTTTAGAATTTATTGAAAATGATGTATTATGCTTCAGTTCGTAAAGTTACAGTCCAACTGGTTTGAATCCTGGTTGTTTACACAATGTTTGTTCTCTCTTTAATTTGTTTGCCTTTTGATAAAGATGTGTAATTGAAACGTCTGTTTCTCCTTCTCTTTATAGGAAGAAGGAGTACATGTCACGACGCATGACAGATATGGACCGCATGCTGAACGAACGTCACCTGTTCCACGGCACGTCACAGGATGTAGTGGAGGGCATCTGCAAGCACAACTTCGACCCCCGTGTGTGTGGCAAGCACGCCACCATGTTCGGCCAAGGCAGCTACTTTGCACGCAAGTCTGTGTATTCCCACAACTTCTCCAAGCGCTCGCCTAATGGTGTGCACTACATGTTCCTCGCCAAAGTCTTGACGGGCAAGTTCACAGTGGGCAACCCTTCCATGCGTCGACCACCTCCCCTGAATCCAAGAGACGCCTCAAGCGACCTGTTTGACTCCTGCGTGGACAACTGGATGGACCCGCAGATCTTTGTCATCTTCAACGATGATCAGAGTTATCCGTACTTCATCGTTCAGTATGAAGAGGTAGGCAGTACAGTGGCTATCTGAAAAGTGCTGCACCTGTGGAGACTTGCACACAAGAGCTGTGCGCATATTCGGCCAGTTGGAAAAGAGACGGGAGTGGCTGTGCGCCGGCACTCTGAATGGAACTCATGGACCATAGGGGATGCGTTCAGAAACGGTTCCCACCCTCAGTCCCGCGTGAGGGTTTCTGTGTGACCTTTCAGTGCCCGTCTTCTTATACCCCCGTTTATAAAAATGGGGATTGTGTGTATGTGTTCGCATGTATGGGTGGCGTTTTTAGTGTGTGAATCATGTGTGTGGATGAGTGTCACTGCTGTGGCTTCCATGGCTGATTACGGACTGGAACCTGCATTAATAAAAGGCCTGTCGATTACTTGCCACTCAGACTCGAGGCTGCTGTTGCAGCTTCAAACTCTTATTCTTTTTTTTTTCCCCCAATAGACTCATCGTTTCCATTGCTGCCATTCACGTTCCATACTTGCTATTTGTTCGAAGTTGTAAATACCTTCTCCTTGTTTATATTTGACATGTGTGCCTTTTGTTCATAAATAAATTGTTTATTTATGTTAGTCAATGTAACAAGTAAATAAAACATTTTAAAAAGAATCTGACAGGTGTGAAGTTGGTGTTTGTATACATGACCTGACTTGCGTTGCTTGCAGGTAAAGTTTCATAATTCGAACATATGATTTGAAAAGTTCATAAAATGTAATCTCTGATTCTGTTCGCTTCTGACCTTTTTAATGATACCTAGTGGCTGTTTAACAATTGACTGTTCCTTTATCTAGATGTATCTAGAGTCGACAACATAGCACTGAAGCACATGACATTCAGAGAAAAAAGTCAGTGCTGGGCTAAGCTGGTCTTTTCATCAGGGAACTGAAAGGGGCTAAGCCAAACACTACTAAAATGCTTACATTTCATGAGAGGGATTACAGAATGGTTCACTCATATTGACCAACCCCAGTGTTCCGTTTTTATTACTCTTTAAGCCTGTTCTCTGAACCTTTCTCTTAACCAACACTGTTCTCTCTTTGCCATTTCTCTCCAGAGTATTCTGGGTTCCTAAGCTCCATGCTTAATGAATCCCAGAGTACCAGAAAGAGAAAGGCAGCAAGGGAACACCCTCCCAACCCTGGAGCTGGCCACTTTAGGAAACAACAGGTCTCTCGAAGTCTCTACCGATATGCCTGATAGCACGCCACCCAACTCCTTCTCCTCGTCTGAATGACATCTTTGCCATTGTGTCATGATAAGTCATTTGCAATATGAATGATCTGAGTGATTAAGGTTGAGTGACAGAGTGGGATAGGGCCTGACAGATGTCCAGGACTTTAAGCAAATATAAAGTGTCATCAGTTTACTTTACAAACAGCTCTGAAACCCACACAAAAGCCAGGTGTTTTTTTGTCTGCCTGACAGCCATTGTGGAATAATCATTGGCATGTAGCCACTATCGTTTTGTGTCCTGGGGGGTGGAACAGCCGAGGTTTGGGGGAAGGCAAGGGGCAGTCAACAGAGAAAACACAAGGGGTCTCCCAACAAGGGAACTCAATAGCTTTGTTTCCATCCAAAGATGCGAATTAGATTTATGTGCAAAACTGTAATATCGCATAAAACATTTGTAGATAATACACTGTTTCCATTCAACGGGTCAAAGAGATCAAAATCATCACTTCTTGATAAACTGGCTCCAAACATGAAAAATAAAAATGGAATTTGCTGCATTAGGAGAGGCCACTGTGGACCCTTTTTCTTATATAAAAATGACTTGTGCTTCAAGACAATACACAATGAACGTGTGGTGGCTTTTGAAGGCACGAGACCTCTCATCGCAGTCACTCAAGACAGTTCTAGGAGCTAATAATAGTAATCCAGTTTGATGATGGACTTTGCTTAAGGGATTTTAGGGTGACCAAAACAATATTTCAGGTGATGTGCAGTGTGGTCACTCTGCTGGTTTGTCAATTAATGCTGTCCCAAGTTTCAAAATGTATGCGCATCTTGGTGTTTCCATTAAGCTTTTTTAATGCGATATTCCAAAATGAGCATTAAGATGGCTAATGATTACAAACTGCAGGGATGTGACCCTGGAAACTAGATCTTAAGATATTGGCAATCAATTCTGATACTCTTCCTTTCTCCTTGATACTCATTCACTTTCTGCTCGCTTCCCCCTAACCTTTCACCCCTAAGGCTTATCTTGTATTTCTAAAAGACACAAAGAGCTTCAATCAATGATGTGAGTCCTTGAGCTAATGACCAATTGTCAAACATTCACTGGATGGCATGAAATATTTGCACTCCCAAACATTAGAATACATAGTAACCAGATGATTTCGAAATGATTGTAAATTTTGTGTCTGTAAGAGATATTTGTTCAAGGTGTGTCTGTAAGAGAAGGCAAAGAATGTGCGTGATTTCAGATATTCCATTCTTATGTTGGTTTCAAATATTTGACTTCTTGTTTGTGTCTTAGAGGAGGGTTAGGCTCAGGGAGAACCAGAAAGAGCTCACAGAGAGCTCTATGGTGCTTGAATCCCCATACTTCCTGCTCAACCCAGTTCCATATTGCTCCAATGACGCCCAGCTGCAACCAATGAACATTCCAGCTCACTTTTTTCATCATTTTAAATTTCTGCCATAAGCCCTTAAGAGCAACAGGGGTGGACCAAATATGGGAAGGAGATTGTGCCCTGAACTTAGTGTGACCTTAAATGCAGCCCTGCTCCACATGACCTCTGCTTTCTGCCCTGAAGAACGAGGCTTTAACAGCTAGTTTTCCACGCATGGTCAAGCTCAGGATTTTTCTCCTGGATTTTCTTCTTTGCACATTTTCAATTCATCTTGCCATTTCATTTTCTTTTATCTACTGCCTCTTTCCTCTGTTTTATCTCTTTTCAAGGGTATTCTGGATTTCTATAAGGGCTTGGCAGTTTGACCGAGCAAACAAGCCATTCTTTCACATTTCCGTGGGCTGTCTACCTGTCATTGTCTGTTTTTGTAATTGGATTTTAGAGTAGGTCAGGCTGTGGGTGGATGGAGAAGGGAGGTTAGAGCCAAGGCTATCTGGGAATACACACTCTTGCAGGGCAGAAATTTGATAGGAGTCTGAATTGGACTGACAAATGTATTGGCTCTTTGCAGAGGCCAACAGGTTATCAAGTTCCTCTAAATTCAGAGCTTTGCTTCCATTTCCCTGCTTTATGCCGATAGCTCATTCATGCACGTTTCCTACTAAGATGTACATTGTAAATTTGAGGGTTGTGAAATACATGTAATGTGAACACTCACTAGACTAGCTGTCGTAAAACCATTGGTGATATGTTTAAGACAATTATCTGATACTGTTGCCAGACTGTATTGTCAGTTTCCTTGTAGTTGGTTAGTTTTTCTCAGAAAATCTCCATCTGGAGGATTAGGCGGAGAGGCAAGACAAGGACAGGGGAAGAATGGAGAACAGGAAGGAGGTGGATAAATGAGGCTCATTGCTAGTGTATACAGGTGGTGCAAATGTGAGGAACCTGGAGAAATCTCAGCCTGATGGATTTAATCACAACTTCACTATAGACATACACATTCAGAGAAAGTGAAACTAATCTTAGACCGGACCTCTGCTGTCATTTTATTTTATTTGTTCCCTTCTGCCTGAAGTACTAAGCAGGCTGAACGCAAAGATATAAAACTCCTACTTCCTATGCATCGTTATGAACACTTGGTTCATGGTTGGCAGAGCTGATGATTGTGACATGCCTCCAGTACCGTTTCCTGACTGAAGCATTGGGAGGATCTGGAATAAGTTGGGTGCCCGGAGGAAGGGTACAAATAGAGGGGGGAGGTATGAAGCCAGGGGCAGCGTACGTGCCGCACAGCTTGAGACTGGTTCTGGAGGTGGAGACAAAAGGAACAGGATGCTGAGCCCTGCAGGAATGCATACGCCCCAGCAGTATGTGCATAACACTCATCCCTCCCGCCCGTGACCACACAAGAAAAAAAGAGAGATCGCCCAAGAGAAAGAAAAAAGATGAACTCTGAGAGGGCAGGGTCAGAAAGGAACTGAATTAGGGTAAAAGAACTTGGTGCATCTCTCGTAAAGGAAATGATCTCTGCAGATAAAATTGCAGAGTGGAGTCGACAGTTGCATCAGTTTCTGGTTATCACAGGAATCACTGCTCACAAACATGCCACCAGTGTTATTCACAGGATTATGATGTGCACATTTGAGAAAATAACGAGTGCAAAAAGTGTTTAAGCTTTGCAGAATTAATCACAGGTTTACTAATTCAAAATAAATCATTTGAAAATGTGGCTGCAAACTCTTTAGGACCATCCCAGATTTTTCTACAACTTTTTCTACAAACTCGCATAGAGTACACAGTGGAGCCAAAATTGCATAATGAGTAGGCACTACATTTGCCTTTGAACTTACTTTGCGGCCAATACAAAAGTAAATTTTACGTATGAATATGGGTAGTGAGAATGGAATTCAAAAGTACATCTGTCATGTTGTTGACCTACCAGTGTCATAAAGACTTCATAAAATGACCAGACATTTGAATTAAGCAATATATATATAGTTGCAATCAGAATTATTTTCTCCCGTTTATTGTTTTCCCCAGTTTCTGTTTAACGGAGAGAAGATTTTTTCAACACATTTGTAAACATAATAATTTTAATAACTCATTTCTAATAACTGATTTCTTTTATCTTTGCCATGATGACAGTAAATAATATTTTACTAGATATTTTTCAAGACACTTCTATACAGCTTAAAGTGACATTTAAAGGCTTAACTAGGTTAATTAGGTTAACTAGGCAGGATAGGGTAATTAGGCAAGTTATTGTATAATGATGGTTTGTTCTGTAGACTATCGAAAAAATATATAGCTTAAAGGGGCTAATAATTTTGACCTTAAAATGGTTTAAAAAAAATTTAAAACTGCTTTTATTCTAGCCGAAATAAAACAAATAAGACTTTCTCCAGAAGAACAAATATTGTCAGACATGCTGTGAAAATTTCCTTGCTCTGTTAAACATCATTTGGGAAATATTTAAAAAAGAAAAAAAATTCAAAGGGGGTTTAATAAGTAGTACACCCTTAAGTAGTACAATAATAAGTAGGCATCTTTGCTAACAGCTTTTTGTTTGCTGTTTCCTGCTATTGGAACAGTCTCCTTGGACCGCTGAATCTCTGGCAAAGTTTAAAAGCACACATCTTGTCAGTGAGTTCCTAGCTTTAAAAAAATCTTTATCCTTCCTCTAGCTTGTATTTTTCTAACAAAATCAGAAGCTTTGTATTAGTAGCACTTGAGGTAAGTACTGTCACTTTACAATGAATCGCTTGACGCCTTCGTCATTGTAAGTTGCTTTGGATAAAAGCATCTGCTAAATGACTAAAGGTAAAGGTAAAACTTTGCACATTCTCTCCTTTATCAACTTTATAACTAACAGAGGTAGTCGCCTGAAATCCTTTCAAACTATCTTGAAGGTGTTTCAACCTCTCACTTTGAATAATTAAGTTTTGTACAGAATTTCATAAATAGGCAAACCTATTATAAAACAAAAGCATTAAGAATGAACAGTCAAAAAAAATGGCCAGCTGGTTTCTGGGCCTGAGTTGTATGCTGCGATGTCAAGTGTTTGCCTGTCTGGGTGTTGCTTACAACTGTAACTTCCTTTAACCTGAGGGTTCTCAGTCAAGTCTTTAACACCTTCAAACATTATGAGTCTTAGTCACTGGTAACAGTTTTCATTGGAAATACACATCTCCTTTAACCCCTGTGCATCCTTATGAACAATTTTGTCTGATTTAGTTTATTGTTTGTGATCATTCTGGCTGTGTTATTGCAAACCATCAACTATTAGGGCAAATTATGTATGTTTATTAACATTTTAGTGTCACTCTCCTGTCCTTCACACACACACACACACACACACAAAATAGTTCTCAGGACCTTCTGAACAAAAATGTCCCTACTGAAACCCATTAAAACCATTCAAACTTAAGCAAAAAGTTATACATCATTTGTTAAGAGGCTTTCAATTTGTTTCTAAGACTTCAATTTATTTCAAAATAATATATAAAAAGCAGAATTTGTATCATTTTGGCCTGTCGAGCAAATAATGATTTTAATTTTCTGCTTTTGAGCACTGCAAGCATATTCATTACAATTATACCAGAATTTGTTTTGAACTTTCGAGAATAAAGGCCGAGGATCATCTCAAAGTTACAACTTCAAATCCTATAATCATATTTCCAAACTATTGCTGAGGATGAGATTAATACATGCAATTAAAAGAGAACAAAATATTAATTTGTGTTATTCATCTGCAACTCGTCCCATACGCCACCTGCTCAGCAAATGTGAGACATCCGAGTGCGGGGCCACGAAAGTGGGATCAGCGAAGAGGTAACAGGTGACAAAAAACAAACATCAGCTCCTTCCTCTCAACTGATCCAACATCAGAGTGCTGCTCATTCCACTCTCGCAAAACAAGCCCGGGCAGGTTGTCACGGCAACAGTGAGGGCACATAGTCTCACACTACCTGCGTCACCGGAATGCCATGTATGTGCGCGCGTGTATATGTGCAAGTACTCTTTTATATGAGTGGACTGAGTGCTTCTTTATGTTGAATCGCAGCAGAAGAAGCCTCTCCTGATTTGCCTTAGAAAGAAAAGACGGAGAACTTAAAATTCCCTTCACATTTATGTCCCTACACTGTGCTGCCATTTTACTGCTGCTGGCTGGAATCTCAAGCAGTGTTTCCAGCAGTGCTTTAATTATGGATCCTGGGTTGTGTCTTAAACAATGGGATTATTTCAGAACTTTGTGACACTGCCACTTTCTCAAAAGTTTATGGAGTAAAATAAATGGGTTGCATAGACATATTAAGGATATTTTTTATTTGTCGTTGCGTATTTTCATTTTCATTTGAGTGATGAAGGCAGATGATGACATTGACATGATTTATTCAGTGTTTAATGTTCATGTGAAGTGGCTTGAAACCAGTTTCTAATTAGAAACTGGAGTTAAGATTCAACCGTGCCCAACAACAACCTAATCAAAATCAACAAAAACAACTTAACTGCTTCATGGGTCACATGCAATACCACATGAAAGCTTCATTCCTTCTCAGAGTAAGAAAAAAAACAAGTATAAAAGATGTTACGTCAGATTTCACATTGTGACATAAAGCTTTGACTTAAAGGAGCACTCCACTTTTTTTGAAAAACAGCTCATTTTACAAATCGCCAACGAGTTAAGCAGTTTTATCATTTTGGATCTGGCGGGAGCAATTTCAGCTTAGCTTAGCATAAATCAATGAATTGGAATAGACCTTTAGCAACTTGATCAAAAGTTTTGATAATTTTACTATTTAAAGCTTGACCAATTTACGGCAACAAAGCTACGCCAGAATGACAGTTCCTTGACATATTGACCAAGAAAAGAGCTACTAATCATTTTCTGTCTGTCTTAGTACATGATGTTACTAAGAGTCAAGCTTTGAATAGGAAAATGTATTAAATTATTTATTAAATTATTTAAGCAAGATGTTGATGGTCTAATTCAGGGGTGCCCAAACTTTTTCGTATGAAGGGCCAAAAAACAAATATTATTGAGAGCCATGGGCGAATATAAATATACCAAACTATTTTACATTAAAGTTGCCATGGGTTATTTCCTAATTTAAAAGTAAATAGAAAACATCACTTTGAATCGTATTAACTAATGCGGTATAACTTTTTAATTGCATTAAAAACATAAACAATCACATTATTAACACAGTGGAGTTCAATGCTGAATACACTAGTCCAGCAGAATCTGCATTTGCCTTGATTTGCTCAGCAAAGTCTCTGACAGTGTGTACATTTTAAACTAAACTACAGCGTTTAAATTGAAACATTTAGTTTCAGTTAGCATTTTTTGTAGCTTAACAATAAAACAAACGGATAAAAGGTTACATTAAATCCAATTGACTGATTTATGCTAAGCTAAAAAGCGTTATTGCCAGACCCAGATGGATTTGAAAATGGTGAAACTCAACTGTTTAACTCTAGGGGACTTGTAAAATGAGTAATGAATAAAAAAAATTAAATAAAGTGGAGTTTTCCTTTAATAGCTTCCAGGTTAAAACAGGATTGAAGTGTTCTTGAATGGTACTCGAATGAGCCATATCTTAAATTAAAAGACAATCTCAAATTACAAAGAACAAAAAAAAGTGAAAAGCATATATTCTGTTTGATGCAAACTCTTTAAAGTTCAGAAGGGTAAACCTGTTCCACAGAAACACTCATGAAATATCATTAGCTGTCTTTGTTAAATGGTATTCGCAATGCATCAAACGTACCGATGTGATCAGTTACGTGCAATACTCTGAAACAAACTGAAACCTGCCTTGTCATTACGCATAACACACATTAATATCACATTTAACTGAGAAGATTCCAATCAGACACACACTTTACTGTCAGCTTCAATCAATCCATTTAATTTCCCCTTTCGCCTATTTAAACGCTTGATTAGTTTCTTTCCACAACAATCTTTCCCAGCAGTCTCTCGCAGAGCTTAGTAGTAAACATCCACACAATAGCTATTCCAAAGAAGGAGCTATTGTCGTTAAGAGTGTTTGCCTTCTCACAGAGGAATCTCTTTCTTTTCTGTTCTTCCCCATTCCCGCCTACCTCGGAGGGTGGTCTGGTGGAGATAACCTAACGGAGAGGTGCTGATACAGATCAGATTTGGGAGGACCAGCTGGAGAATGGCCCACTAAAACAGTTACAGTTGAAGGAGAGGAAGAAAGCAGCAGGTCCATCTTGGAGGTCTTTCAAAATCCGGATGAATGGGAAACGGGGGCAGGGTTCAATTGCGGATTGATAATCTGCTTTAGATAATTAGTGAAGAGATTTTAGAAAATGAGATAATTATAGTAATGACTGAACGGGGTTACGGATTGTTAAATTGTTTAGCTTGACTTCTTTTTAGCAACAAGAACATTAACTGCCGTGATTGAACGAGATACTAGAATTACTTTGTTTTAGGGCCATTTTAATCCTGGGGGAAACAAACTTGTCAACCTTGCCATGAAAAAAATAATCACCTAAAATCATTCATCAAAATAGTAAAACCCTTTATAAATTGCAAAATTACTCAAAATGTCTCTGCCAATGTATTCAAACTATTTTATTTGATTTACCAAAGTCACACAAGTGCTAATTTCACATCTGTCACATCCATAACGAAGCTTTTTTCTCAAAAATAAACTTAATATTTTTGTTCTATGAAGAGCCAACTTATTATTTCTTTTGGGTTGTGCAGTTTAATTCACAGAATTTCCACAAAGTATGTATACTTTAAACCTGCATACTTTTTTGTCACATTTATAACACGTTTATTTCCCTCATTTAAAATAGAAAACATGTTTACAGACTGATATTTTTCTTATCCATTACCTCTGTGGTTAGTTGTTTTGAAAAATATAAACAGATGTTTTAATATACTGTTAACATATACTGCATATTCTCTGTGAATTTATATTTCAAGTTTTTACCGCAAATGTCACATCCATAACACTGGAATTGCTCTTTTAGCTTTTTCTGTGCTAACACTAAATATATGTATGTTGCCTAAAGTTGACATCATAAGAAACGTCATGGTTACGTCCGTAACCCACGTTCCCCGAATAAGGGAACGAAGACATGCGTCTGGAACAGACTATGGGAGTGCGTCAGACGACCAATCACTCTGAAGAGTAAGAAAACGGGCCAATGAAATGCCAAATTGCATTGGCAGAGCTCTGCTCCACAGCTGGCAGCAATGAGCTATCAGCGCTATATAAGCTGCACGCTGTGGAGTGAGCCTCAGAATTTTGCCTGCTGAAGAGCCGATCACTCAGCTAACAGCTGGAGACTCAGCTGCTGTGGCAGTGGAGACGCATGTCTCCGTTCCCTTATCCGGGGAACGTGGGTTACGGACGTAACCATGACGTTCCCCTTCATACGGGAACTTCAACATGCGTCTGGAACAGACTATGGGAGACTGTATGGAAAACGCCACTGCAGCTAAGCCCGTCACACCCCTGATGTGAAGTTTGCCAAGCATAGCGTGAGCGCACAGCATCACCAGGAGCGCAACCTTCCAACGTCCCTAGGCCCTTAATTACCATTACATGGGAATTATTAAAATTTAGATCGGGGGTCGTAAATGTGCTTTTACCTAGCTAATATAGACTAAGGATTTTTTAAATTACGACAGTACGTTGGGAAAGCGTGCCAGTCCCCGAAGGGGGAGGACGCTGCGGAGCCACCTGCTACCCAAGAGGGGAGACTTGATGGTAATAGAGCATATGGACTAGCCCTGATGAGGGGGAGTACTACATATGATAAGCTGGTTAGCGGGTAGGGAAGACATGGGTCCGCCTGGTCAGGGGGAACACTCCGTGGCTGAAATAAGCGTATGGGGTCACCCCAGGGGGGGGGGACCGCACAAGCTGGCACCAAACCTCAGCATGTGGGTAGACCAAATGGGCATACAGACATCACACTGAGCCAGGCACCCGACTCCTCCGCTGAGTCAGGTGCTGGGGGCCTCGGAGGAATTCTCTAGGGTTCGCCAAGTGGGAAACTTACTAGTAGAATAAGAAATGCGCACGTATCTCCGGGTTAGGGAGCATGGCGCGGCAAGCGTTTGTTAACACCGAGCTTAGTTTCCCTCCGATTGACTGGGGTTACCCAGTAATCGGGTGGAAACCGGCTCCACTCGAAGATTATAGAATCTCGCGAATGTATTAGGTGTCGCCCAGCCCGCAGCTCTACAGATATCTGTGATAGAGGCGCCGCGTGCTAACACCCAGGAGGAGGCGACACTTCTAGTAGAGTGTGCTCTCACATTAGCGGGACGCGGCTCGCCCTGGCATTGGTAAGCAAGGGCGATGGCATCAACTATCCAGTGGGCCAACCTCTGTTTTGATACGGCACTTCCCTTCTGCCGACCACCATAACAGATAAAGAGCTATTCACCAGATCTTACACTTTGCGTTCGTTCCACGTAAAGGCGCAAAGCGCGAACGGGACAAAGCAATGAGCGGGCTGGGTCTGCCTCCTCCGAAGGCAGCGCTTGCAGGTTCACCACCTGATCTCTAAATGGGGTGGTAGGAACCTTGGGCACATAGCCGGGCCGGGGTCTCAGGATAACGTGAGAGTAAGCCGGTCCGAATTCTAGGCACGATTCGCTGACCGAAAATGCCTCCAAATCCCCGACTCTCTTGAACGATGCCAACGCGATCAGCAGAGCTGTCTTCATTGACAGAAGTTTTAATGTTACCGAATCAAGTGGCTTGAATGGATCTCTCTGCAGACCTGCCAGGACTACAGAGAGATCCCAAGAGGGCATAAGAGGGGGGCGGGATGGATTTAATCGCCGCGCGCCTCTGAGGAATCGGATGACTAGGTTATGCTTCCCGAGCGTGTTGCCATCCACCGCATCATGATGAGCGGAGATGGCAGCCACATAAACCTTCAGTGTGGAGGGTGACAGCCTACGCTCCAACTTATCCTGAAGGAAGGATAACACAACACTAATCTGGCAAGTCCGGGGGTCTTCTCGATGAGAAGCACACCACTCAGTGAATAGACTCCACTTCAGGGCGTAGGCATGCCTCGTAGAGGGTGCTCTAGCCTGAGTGATGGTGTTAACCATCGCCGCCGGTAAGTCACCTAAGTCTTCCGCGCTCCGTCTATGGACCACACGTGGAGGTTCCAGAGATCTGGGCGCGGGTGCCAATGGGTGCCCCGTCCCTGGGAGAGGAGGTCCTCTCTCAGGGGAATGCGCCAGGGAGGGGCCGTCGTGAGGAGTGTGAGTTCGGGAACCCAGGTCCGGTTGGGCCAGAGAGGTGCAACAAACAAGACCTGCTCCTCGTCCTCCCTGACTTTGCACAGAGTCTGTGCGATTAGGCTCACTGGGGGAAACGCATATTTGCGCATGCCCGGTGGCCAGCTGTGAGCCAGCGCATCCTTGCCGAGGGGGGCCTCGGTCAGGGAATAAAACAACTGGCAATGGGTGCTTTCGAGAGAAGCAAACAGGTCGACCTGGGCTTTCCCGAATCGCTCCCATATCAGCTGGACCGTACCGGGGTGGAGTCTCCATTCTCCACGGAGCGTTTGCTGCCGTGAGAGCACATCGGCTGCACGGTTGAGCTCGCCCGGGATATGAATGGCACGCAGCGAACTCAGCCACGTATGACTCCAGAGGAGCAGACAGCGAGCGAGCTGAGACATGCGACGAGAACGTATACCTCCCATACGGTTGATATAAGCTACCGTTGCCATGCTGTCCGTCCTGACCAGCACATGCTTCTGCTCTAACACCGGTAAAAAGCGGCGGAGAGCAAGAAACACTGCCAACAGCTCTAGGCAGTTGATATGCCAATGCAGACGGGGTCCGAACCACGAACCCGCAGCTGCGTGCTCGTTGCACACGGCCCCCCAGCCCATGCTGGAGGCATCTGTCGATACGACAACATGCCTGGATACTTGCCCTAGGGGCACCCCGGCCCGTAGAAAAGCAAGATCCGTCCAGGGACTGAAGGTGCGGCGACACAGCGGAGTGATAAGCACCCGGTGCGCGCCCGCGCGCCATGCCCATCTGGGAACCCGATTGTGAAGCCGATTGTGAAGTGGTCTCATATGAAGCAAACCGAGCGGCGTCACAGCGGCTGCGGATGCCATATGCCCCAGGAGCCTCTGAAAATATTTCAGTGGAACCACTATGTTCCTGTCAAGCGTGCTCCGAGAGGCGCGCTACCATAGCGATCGAGTCCAGCTCCAGCCCGAGAAAAGAGATCCTCTGCACTGGGCAAAGTTTGCTCTTCTCTCGGTTGACCCGAAGCCCCAACTGGTCGAGGTGCCGAAGCACCCTGTCCCTGTGCATAATCAATTGATCGCGAGACGAGGCTAGGATCAGCCAGTCGTCGAGATAATTGAGAATGCGGATGCCCGCAAGCCGAAGCGGCGCAATGGCACCCTTCGCGAGCCTGGTGAAAACCCGCGGAGACAGAGAGAGCCCGAAGGGGAGGACTTTGTACTGCCATGCTCGTCCTTCGAACGCAAACCGGAGAAATGGACGGTGGCGTGGAATGGAGACATGAAAATACGCGTCCTTCAGGTCTATAGCTGCAAACCAATCCTGAGGACGGACGCACAGGAAAATGCGCTTCTGCGTGAGCATCCTGAACGGCATTTTGTGTAAATGACGGTTCAGTCTGCGCAGATCTAGGATTGGTCTTAACCCTCCGCTCTTTTTCGGCACGATGAAATACGGGCTGTAAAACCCACGTTTCATCTCGGCTGGAGGGACCTGCTCGATTGCATCCTTCGCCAGGAGGACAGCAATCTCCTCTCGCAAGACAGGGGCGCTCTCGAGGGAAACCATCGTAGTATGAACACCCGTGAACCTGGGAGGGCGGATAGCGAACTGAATCGCATAGCCGAGTCTGATCGTCCGCATGAGCCACCGCGACGGGCTGGGCAGCGCTAAGGACTGATCAATGACATGCCAACGGAGGGTCAGCTCGGGAGGGGAGTGCTCACCCCGGGAAGCAGAGCGGCCCGAGGAAGAGCTGACAATAAGAGAGTGTCTCTTACCTTCCTCCCTGGATCCCGCGATGAGGCTGGAGTGAGAGAAAGGAGCCCGTCCTCTTGCACTCCGTGAGCCTGTGGCGAAGGGGCCCGGCGCTGCCAGCTGGAAGGCGGAGCGTCCCAGACTGGCAGGGCTCGGGTTTGCACATCCGGAGAGAGAGAAATTTGCTCTTTTATTGAAAATTTGGGTACCACTGGCCCGGAGGCCAGCAGTGGTGCTTTTAAAGTCTTTGCTGACTGTAGGTGTCCTCGGCCCTCCACCGAGGAAAGAGCAGGTTCCCTCTTCTCCGGATGGCCCGTCTCAGGGACGCTTCACGGTCCGTTTACCAGACTTAACGGCGCCCTGGGGCGGTGGCGTCGCAGTCCCGCGGGAGGCTCGGCGTTGCCGCTTAGCCGGCGGAGCGGGCAGCGGGAGCGGAGCAGGTTTTGGGGCCGCGGGTGGACGCCCTCGGCGAGGAGCAGCCGAGATAGATGGGGCAGCGGGGTGGAGCAGTTTTCCGAGCCCGCTGGTAGATGACCTCACCCATCGCCTGGGACTGCTCTTTCACCGCCGAGAACTCCTGGGTAAAGTCCCCGACGGTGTCGCCGAACAGGCCAGCCTGGGATATGGGAGCGTTAAGAAATCAAGCTTTGTCAACATCTCTCATATCGTCCAGGTTTAGCCAGAGGTGGCGTTCCTGGACCACTAATGTGGCCATCGTCTTCCCCAGAGCACGAGCAGCCGATTTGGTGGTCATGAGAGCGTAATCGGTTGCCGTGCGGAGCTCATGCATCAAGCCCGGGGAAGAACCACCCTCCTGCAGCTCAGCCAACTTCTCCGCTTGGTAGCGTTGATAGGTGGCCATAGCGTGCAGAGCGGATGCAGCCTGTCCCGCAGCAGTGTAGGCTCTGGCCACGAGGGACTCAGATAACCTACACGCTTTGGAAGGGAGTCTGGGTGGACCTCTCCAGGTGGAGGCGCCCCGCGGGCAAAGATTGACCGCGATAGCGCACTCCACCTGGGGTATCGCCTCATAACCCCTGGCTGCTTCACTATCAAGGGTGGTGAGAGCGGAAGCGGAGGACCGGGCAGAGAAAGGTGCCCTCCATGCCTGCGTGAGCTCACTGTGTACCTCCGGGAAGAAAGGGACGGGGGGTTTGGAGAGTCTTGCCCTTCTAGCCCCCACGTAACACCCATCTAAGCGGTCCGGCCGTGGTGCTGGGGGACAAGCCATCTCCAGACCCACGGCCGAAGCAGCCCGGAATAACACGGCTAACATGTCTGATTCCAGACCCGAGGCCGCACTGACCACCCCGGAGGGTGGCAGAGGGTCCGGATCTTCATCGGAGCATGTTAGCCCGCCCTCCGATGCAGCGATGGACATCACGTCCACGGTGTCATCTAATGAAAGCGCGGCCATCCCGGGGGATGGACCAGCGCTCTCACTCGAAGCTTGGACAGAGCCAGCTGAGGAGTGAGGGGTCCGCGGGCCCGAAGGCGACGGATAAGCCCCCACTGTAACCCTCAGGTCTGCCCGTGTGCTAACCGCATGGCGGGGAGCAGCAGGGGTGACGCACCCTAATGCAAGGGTGCGCCGCGACCTTAGCTGTGCAACAGTTAAGCCCTCGCAGTGAGGGCAGCAACTGTCCGCGAGCACCGCATCAACATGCCGGACCCCCAGACATGTGACGCAATGCTCGTGCCTGTCATCCGGGGAGAGGAAACCACCGCATCCAGAAATGCACGGTCGGAACGACATCTTTAAAAAGACGCGTTATGCGACCGTGTGCTTTCTTAGGGAATTCTGCTCTTTTAGTGTGAAACTGCTCTTTGAGTACACCAGTGAAACGCCCAGGGGACGTAAAACCCAGATGAAACGCCGCTGTTGCGTTTTCTCCCGCACTGGTGATAAGTGCTGACACTTTCTCGCTAGTCAGGTTGGCAGATTAAGGTCTTCAGTCTCGTGAGAGGGTCTGAAGCAGAAATTCTGAGGCTCACTCCACAGCGTGCAGCTTATATAGCGCTGATAGCTCATTGCTGCCAGCTGTGGAGCAGAGCTCTGCCAATGCAATTTGGCATTTCATTGGCCCGTTTTCTTACTCTTCAGAGTGATTGGTCGTCTGACGCACTCCCATAGTCTGTTCCAGACGCATGTTGAAGTTCCCGTATGAAGGGGAACAATGTTGTCCTAATTGTTATTATGAGGTTTTTTTTCTAATCATAACCTAAATGCACTGCAAAATATTAAGACAACATGTTTTTATGTTACTTTAACTTATTTTTGTTAAACATGTTTCAATTTGACTTCTTATGTTATACAATTTTTTACTTGTTTGAAGTCAGTTTAATTGATAAGCTAAATACTTGTAAAGTTAAAAAAAATTAAAGCAGCAACACATTTTATACATAGTGTAGTGTTTATTTCAGTTGCATGCCGATCAAAATTTGCATGCATTTAGTCAACGTTACAAACCTCATTAATATGCAAATAAGACCCATGGGTTCACACTTCTACAGTGAATTTTTAAACTGTGAAACATGATCCTGTAGGATTTCGAATGGTGTGAGGTTAATGATAGCGAGTTCAATTGCCTGTTAGATGTCATTTGAAATGAATGATTATATAGGGGTCAGAAGGTTAGATATGGCTAGATTTAGACAGGAAAACTCTGTCGCTTAGATCTTTCATTGGTTTATCTTCTCCAGACACACTCTGTCGATGATTAACAATGAAATTTTAATCTGTTCTTAGACGTCCTGCATTAAAGTTTATCTAGGGTCACCATGTTAAGTCCAGACCTGTTCTTTAATCTTTTTTAATTACACCACTCAGCATGATACAGCTCTGATGTGTGTTGTGTCCGGGGTCAATCTCTGAAATGGATGAGCTATTATGGGTGTCAGCTAGGGATGTGTTTTGGAGTTTTAAAAGCAGGAACTTATGAACCTTGTTCAATTCATTCACAATTATAACGCTATTATTATGAATCAAATCTATTTTGCGAGTCATGTTTTTAGTTTTTATTTACTCCCGTTTATTTATGCTGTTGAATTTCATTATGGGACCCTGATCTTTCTTCCAACTTTTAACCTTGAAAGGTTTGAAAAAGTGTATTTTATTAACATTTTTAGTAATTTTTGGTGTTGTCTGTTATGGAACAAAAACCTTGTAATGAACTTCCAGTACATTTTCTGTCATTTTACAGACTTATTTCTCTATATATTATTTCTTATACGTTATATTATTTCAAACTACTAAAATGTCAATAAAAGTCACTTTGTTAAACTGTGAGTTGAACTCTCAACACAAAAGTCGACAGAGCAGAGATCAAGGTCCCATAATGCAATTCACGACCGTAAATAAACAGAAAACGCTTTTTTTTACAGTGCAGATCTTACTAGGAAACTATTTCACGCTATTTTCACACTATAACTATTTCACAAATTGTCAGAACAATTTAATTTGAATGAAAACATACGATTTTTAAAAGGAGGCTTGCCCCCAAACCCCACCCCTAACATTCATTGGGGGAAGAGTAAATCACACTACAATGTATCAATGAGATCGTACACAAACGAATACAAATTAGCCACTAAATCAAAAACGTTATGAAGTGTGATGAGATTGCGTTGGTCAATCAAATGGATGCAACAAATTAAGGCATTCGGTCATGCGTGGTCAAGATGATTTTGTGAAGTTCAAACTGAACAGATCTAAATATTTCATAACTACTGAACTACTGAGATTTTCACCAACAACCATTTTTGAGAATAACAAGAAAATATCCAGTGAGTGTAAGTTCTGAATCAGAATCAGAAAGAAAGAATCAGAAAGAGCTTTATTGCCAGGTATGTTCACACATACG
>CAIGQV010018227.1:25137231-25151826 GCA_903798115.1 Danio jaintianensis | reverse complement strand
TCTATCTATCTATCTATCTATCTATCTATCTATCTATCTATCTATCTATCTATCTATCTATCTATCTATTGTCTGTCTGTCTGTCTGTCTGTCTGTCTGTCTGTCATCTCTTACTTGCACCAACAATTCTTTTGAATGATTGGAGACATTTGCATCTTTTAACTAAGATAACAAACCAACCAAACAAACAAAGAACAACCTAAAAACTCTGTAACATCCTCATTTTCCAGTTTCATCATGATTGTTGTTTTAGGAATTGGACATTTTGTATGCAGCATGTTAAATAGCAAAAATGAGCATTACACACACACACACACACACACGCACGCACGCACGCACGCACGCACGCACACACACACACATATACACAAATAAATGATTGATTATTTTATTCTAGCCAAACTAAAAAACAAATAAAAAAATAATAACTAATAATTTTATTTATTTCATTCATTCATTTTCTTTTGGCTTAGTCCCTTTCATTAATCAGGGGTTGCCACAGCGGAATGAACCGCCAACTATCCCAGCATATGTTTTACAGATGCCCTTCCAGCCACAACCCAGTACTGGAAAACACCCATACACTCTCACATTCACACAATATGGCAAATTTTGTTTACTCAATTCACTTACACTGCATGTCTTTGGACATTGTGAACACAGGGAGAACATGCAAACTCCACACATGCAAACTCCACCAGCGACCTTCTTGCTGTGAGGCGACAGTGCTAACCACTGAGCCACTATATATATATATATATATGTATATATATATATATATAAATATATATATATATATATATATACACACACACACACACACTTGAGGACAAAATTATGATTTTTTTTTTTTGTAATTTATTTGTAAACAGTTATATATTTGTGTGTACTGTGTATATTTTTGTGTATATAAGCATGACTATATATATATATATATATATATATACAGTCAAGCTATCATCCGTAATACTGTAAATAAAATACAAGGATATCAGAATATAAAATATGATAATATAAAGCTGTGCAAATTGTAGGAACATCTCCAAGACTCAACGAAATCATTATGTATTTTGCAGATAAATAAACCTGAGTGCATTTTCGTTTTTCTAGACTCCACCGCGCTGTCACGCAGACGCAATTTACGCCACAGAGCGCAGAAGGGATCGCACGCACACTCTCGGTCACACCCTCACGCACGCAAACACACTCATTCAGTGACTTGTCCTTTCGGCAAGCTTCTATTTACATTACACACTTCCCCATACACATAGCGTGCCTGGATGAACTCTATAAACGCAAGCTTCCCATTCCCCCCGGGCGCACTGCCATTAAACAGTGGTTGCTCTTTATTGGATCAACACAACAAACAATCAACAGATATATGCTCTTACCAATACCCAACTGCGTCTTATAATAATCATAATACTAATACTGCTTCATACTATTTTATAATTCTACGAATAAATGATGTACTGCGGTGTTTGGATCACTGCTATTCAACCCTGACTGAATAAAACCTAAAGATGATCATTACGAGCAGAGAGAACTCGAGAGTAAATCCTGACAGCCTGGACTTTGCGTGTCTCCCAGGATTTATCGCAGAGAGACAAATAAGGTCGGGGTTTCGAGGATTTTATCGAAAAAATCCCCTCAGAGCCCACTCGTATCAGTTTTATTACACACACATCCTTGCTTTTCAGCTGTAAACGCAGCTCGGCCATCACGAACGCATACAGAGCAGTCGAGCTAATCTGCATTTTTACAGACGAGTCACGATCAAACGCCACGCAGAGTTCATTGACCTGCACTGTCACGCAGGCGAAGCACGAACACGACTATATCTAAGGACAATCCTTAAATAAATACAGTTCTGTAAATGCGTGGGTTGAGGAAATGAAATGAATGCGCTGTGAATGACCGAGCAGTTCAATGAGCGTCCTCCTCAGCTCTACGCCGTTTGCGTAAATCCTGCGTAGTCGTTATGGTGACTACACAACGCTGGAGTTTCACTTTTAAAGCGTGTTTTTCACGCGACTTCAAAAACTCGAATTAAACAGATTTTTGTTGCAGATGGACATAATGGGTATGTGATTAGTTTTGAATATGAGCCTTTTCACTAAATTATTAAAGATCCGAAATGTCACCAAAATATGTAAAGTGCAGTGTGGAGCTAGCGTGTATTGTTTATGCAGTGTTGCTAATTTGCTAATGGGGGAAAGGATGAATACTTTACTTAGACAACTTTTGAAAACAATAGCCAAGTTGTTATAGGTAAATTACGTTGTAGTTAAATTATGTTATATTTCTATCTATATATACATTTTACGTTTAGTGTTTACGGCTTTACTAATATTTTATAAAGTAATTTAGTTGGGAATTTTAGAAACTTGGAACAAGTGGAGGATAATTAATTGATGACAGAGTTTTAACAGAGTTAAATTAGATCAGAATGACTTAAATTCATAAATAATTCATCAAATGTTGCATGCAGTGCAAAATAAGAATTGAAATCCAGATGCATGTATTGTTTTGGAAAATAAATGGAAAATTGGAGATCGGTACAAAGCTTCAGTTGCAGCACTCATTTAGTGTTCCGTATGGATTTTGACAAATTGATGTATTGTGTTCCCTTCAAATTGTTTATTACATTTTCTTTACTTGGTCTCAGAAAGGTCTTAAAATGTCTTTAAAAATCTCTAGTGTAACAAAATGAAAATGTCGCCTTGGCGGTAAGTTTAAGACTTTTTATAGCCCATTTTATTTTATTAAATGACTTGCATCTTTAAAATGCTCTTAGTTAATCAGTGTGTTATGGACAATATAAAAAAGTAACATTTTGTTTCATAGTGTCTTTGTCAGCAAATTCAGTAAAGTTTGTGTTTTTCTCTTCTGTCCTACAGAGGAGATCTCTTGTGAAACAGCTGATGAAGAAGAAATGGAGATACGCACCCCCTCGTACCCCCTACCCCAGGAAATACAGCAAGTAAATAACATTAATTTCACAGATTTTGCACCCCGGCTGTGCAGATGTAATTGCATAGGTTCTCAGTTTTGTTTCTATTGTGCTCCGTAATAATTGCAAACACTTTACATCTCTGCGTGATAGAGAGGGAAGTTTGATCCTGTGTGATCCGTTGTGCTCAGGGGCAGCTGGCAGGAGATATGAGAAGATCAGCATTCATTCTGTCTGATATATCAGGTGCCTTTGTGTGGAGCTAGAAAAATCTCACAAATAATTCACGCAAGAAACACAATGTAGATAGATACTCGTAGCCCAATTCACGTGCATGAAACCAAATTGATGTGCACTAAATCAAAATACACATTTATGAAATACGTTTCACAAATGCAAAACATATTTTACAAATGTATAACAGTGTACAAAATGTTTTAAATGTTTAAAATGTACAAGTTCATCGTGACTGCAAACGTGCAAATCTTCTTTCACGTGTAAATCGGCCTGGATTTTTGTGTGTGGACCTCTCATATGTCACTCGTACTATTAGCTAATCAGATGCGAGCTACAAAAGCACTGTAAAAGAGGCCGTTCCAACTGTTTTGTGTAGTAAAAACATTCCGATTTTCTACATTTACATTTGCCTTTGTTTTACAGCTTCAAAAAAGGCTTTCTTGTTAAACCAATTCAATATTTGTATACCACAGTTTGGTGTATAATGGTTGCCCAGGATCACAATGCTGGGAAAAGATAGAGATCATTGTTTTTGTAATGCAGAAAGGCTGTTTTTTTAACACCTTGCTGTATATTTAAATGGACTGTCTACCAGGGATATCAATATTTATTTATATTTTATGAATATTGTCACTCTCTAATTCAACAAAGGAACTGAAACGTATTCACTGAGATACCTGAAATTTGCTGACCACATTTAGCTGAAAGCAGCAGTTCAAAAAAAGTGAGTCTGTAGCCCAATATAATACAGATATGAACGGAATAAAAAAACAAACAAAAAGCAAACCTGTAATACTGTAGCAGGACAAGAAATTCACAGAGACTTGACGGTGGCTCAGTGGTTAGCACTGTCGCCTCACAGCAAGAAGGTTGCTGGTTTAAGTCCTGGCTGGGCCAGTTGGCATTTCTGTGTGGAGTTTGCATGTTCTCCCTATGTTCGCGTGTGTTTCCTCCGGGTGCTCCAGTTTCCCCCACAGTCCAAAGACATGCGCTATAGGTGAATTGGATAAGCAAAATTGGCCACAGTGTATGAGTGCATGTGTGAATCTGGGAGTGTATGGGTATTTTCCAGTACTGGGTTGCGGCTGGAAGGGCATCCGCTGCGTAAAACATATGGAATAGTTGGTGTTTCTTTTCGCTGTGGCGACCCCTGATAAATAAGGGACTTAGCCAAAGGAAAATGAATGAATGAATGAAAGACCACATGAACCTCACATGTTAAATCACATTTGAAGGACATGCTGAACACATGGTATACATACTATATGTTTTGGAACATTTTCATATGAAAAAAGAGTGGGATTTAATGTGATGAATTGTTTTTGTACATGAACATATTCTAAAAGCACTCATTAATGTGCATTTCACATGTCACATTTGAAGGAATTTGGGCAAAAAAAGTCTCACAATTAAACTAAACTCAATCTGTTGAAGAAAGAGAAATGTGAAAATGAATCAAAAGTGTGAGATTGTGTTATTACAATCTGTGCAAAGATTCTTTTAGCACTGAGAATAATAACAATTCACACACATTTCTGTTGAGCTTACGAATGTATGACCAAATCAGATGTGTTTAGATTGTTCAAATCCCAGGGTTTTGTCAATCTTAATATAAACAACAAATTGATAAAATGTTGTTAAAGTGATAGTTCACCCAAAATTGAAAAATAATTTACTTACCCTTGACTTAATAGCAGATTTGACATTTTTGGGTGAGCTGCCCCTTTACATAAGTAATTTTGCCTCATTTCCTAAGTGTTTTTAATCATAACTTCTGCTAAAATAGTGTCATGGACTGGTGTTTTGTCTTTATAGGCAGATTGTGGTGTTCTGTTTTTCCAACCACAAAAATGTTTAATACTCTATTAACTGACAATAATATTCTTTATTACAATCAAAGTCAAGTTTCGACAGTATGTTATTGGAATTAATTAGAATTTAATAATTTTTTAAATTGTTTGTTTTGTCTTTATTACGACAGAATAGTAGCTAGACAGGAAGTGAAGTTGAAGAGAGAGAGGGGGATAGGACTGGGATAGGTCTGCAAGCCGGGACTCAAATTTGGGCTGTCCGAAATGCGATGGCACGGTATGTCAGTGCACTGTCCGCTAGGTTATCAGTGCGGATGATGATGATGACCACAACTTTCTCTGTGTTTCAGCAAATTGAATGATTTTTGGTCAACTTATTTTGGGACAATGCTTTGCAATTTTTCAAAAATTCTACAATACATTGTGGGCAAATTTGCCACCCTTTCGTTATGTTGGAGGCAGTTTTTGCCCCATTGACTTCCATTGTAATTACATTTTTTGATTGAAAAGCCAGATAACTAAAATTTTCTTCATTCTTGATTGTTAGTAGGTAAAATTTTTATTTTTACTGTTGATCATCAGTTGCGGTGCCAAAAAAATCGTAGTTTTCGGCTTTTATAGAGTATAAAGTTCAAATTAGTTCAGTTCAGTGTGGTTTAATTTTCTCTGCTGAAAGTTCAAACACTGAAGAGTAAATCCATCGGTGCGCAGATCCACAAGTCCCAAACCAAGCAAGCCAGTGGCGACACTGGCGAGGAACAAAACTTCACCAACTGATGAAAGTGAAGGGGAAAAAACCTAGAGAGAGACCAGGCTCAGTTGGGCATGACCATTTCTCCTCAGGCCAAACTTCCTGTGCAGACCTGCAGTCTAGGCGCTGGGGGTTGGAGAACGCTGGTCGTCCATCGTTTTACACAGTCAATGGTGCCAACGGATGATCAACAATAAAACGTAGAAATTTTACCTCTTCTCAACAAGGAAAACCAAAAACAATCAAAAATGCATAAATATATTGTGTCATGGATTTGCAATCAAAAAATGTTGTTATATTAGAAGTCAGTGGGGCAAAAACAGCCACCAACATAACGAAAAGGTAGTAAATTAGAACAATACACAAGGGTTAAATGTTTTAAATATATAATTTATAGTGAGTTTGTTGTAATAGATAACAGTTACATTATATACAGTATGGCGTTTAATTGAGGTTATTGGTTAAAGAGATAGTTCACCTAAAACTAAAAATTATGTCATCATTTACTCAACCTTCACTTGCCACAAACCTGTTTGAGTTTCTTTCTTCTGTTGAACACAAGAGAGTAATTTTGAATAAATCTTGGAAAGTGGAAACCATTGACTTCCATGGTATTTGTCTTTGTGTTCAAAAGAAAAAGTAAAAGGTTTGAAACCACTTGAGGGTGAGTGAATAGTTTGTCATTTACATTTCTGGGTGAACTATCCCTTTTTTGTAGTTTGAATTTGACACAAAAGACAGCACAGATTAAATTAATAAAACAAATGCCCTTATACAGGTAAAATGCCTCTGAAAAAGAAATTTTTTAATCACATACACACACACCCTCAGTTTTGCTTTACATTGGGAGGATCCTAATTAAATCAACACCTTATAATAGTGCGTTCTGCAGCTTAAATTCATGGCGTGCCACTCACAGGATGAAAGGGTTACAAATGCCTTCAAGCTTTTATCCTTGGGCTATGAACAATTCATTTAGCTATTTTTATATGCCTCATAAAAAAAAATGTTTTTCACACAAATCATATTTCATCTCAGACGTCAGACAAAAATTGTAAAGTACACCTGACATTTTACAAGCAGAAACACCTACTTTGCTTCCTGTTATTCCTCCTGCTTGGCTTTTTTTTACCCATATCCTCCTGTTTTAGCATTTTCAGCCTTTCCTTCTATTCATGTTCGATTCTAGCATGGCATGTGGAGACTGTGACAAGAGAAATCATGGAGATCCTACTGTGTCTCTCTATGGTGCCTCTCTTTAGCTCTGCTACTCTTTAAATAATGAATCGGACAAAAAACAGTCACATTTTTTTTTTTAACCTTGGGAGACATGAGGGGATAATGGTGGCATGTGTTGCTTTTTCAATGGCATGATGGTATCTTCAGCTCCCTCCGCTGTGCACCCTTCACCTGCCTCTGCAGGGCATTTTAGAGTGGGTCAAAGATAAACACTCATCTAGTGCGAAATGCAAGTATACATTTATGAGGAACTGCAGTATATAGAGTGTGGTTTAAATGGCTCAAATTATCTTCTACTTGTACCTCAGTTGAAAAATTTCTCTGTTCAGCACTCCATATGGCAACACACATGAGAACTATCACTAATGTTATACCACCAAAACATGAATATTTAATTTTCATTAGAGCAAGTATGACATAGAATTTGGCTCAGACTCAAAAATCTCTGATTCAAAGATAAAGATGGCGCATTGCGCAAAAAATACTTTTTGGAATTTAAACACAGTTGTGTGGCAAAAGTCTGTGATTATAACCATCTTTTAATAGTATTTCTTTTTATAATCAGCAGAAACACTTTGATTGACATTCTGTCTTTGCACATGTCATCAGAAGGAGAAAGTCCTGCCCATTAGTGATGATCTCTCCCTCATTAGCATAGGACATTATTCTTGTTTTTGTATCTGCCACTATGCTGACACATTTGTTGCTCCGCACAATCCCATTTGAATTTAAAGCGACAGGCACCAAAATGGCACAAATAGGATCAAAGCCTAAAAGGGGCAGTTTCAAAGAGTTATAAAACATTATTTGTGTGATATTTTGAGCTTAAACTTCACTAGGGACATCAGAGACTAATTTTACATCTTGTCAAAAAGGGCATAATAGGTTTCCTTCAAAGCCGAGTGATAATAGTTATGACATTACGGTACTAGTTTTAGGTTTTAGTTGTAGGAAATTAATATTCAGTTATTCATATTATAAGGCACAATATGTAAGATTTTTTGTTCATTAAAATATCCAAAAGCTACTAGAACAGTATTATATTTGTTGAAAGACTTCTTACATGATCCCAAAATGTCAACTGTAGCATAGTAAAAGCCTTATTGACCATTTAAAACAATCTGATCAGAAATGCAGCAAAATGGCAACAAAATTAACAAAAAATACCCTACAACTCAATGGGGCAAAAATGCTTTTTAACAACGACAATAATAATAATAACATACTTTATGTTATTTACAATCAAACAAAAAATATTCAGAATTAGTTCACGCAAGTGCTGATAGCAAAATAAAGTACATTTTGACATATTATACCCCAAAAGGATTCATACAGGCAAGAGGATTCAATAAAAGGTAGCAGAAAATAGAAGACACTGCTGCGGAGAGAGTCTGGAAAAAAACGTTTTGCACGAATCTAACTGACAGCAGAGACCATTTAGGATAAAGGTGAACAGCAAAGTGTTGACAGTTGTGTAAATATTGTCATACTAACAGTTGTCTGTTTTTTTTTTTTGCCTGATTGTAATTAATTACTTACTGTTCTTTCTATCAGTGATCAGAGATAAATTTGTTCTTGCACATTTACCTCTTGTCATAGTTCTTGTCATTTTATGACCATTGTCTATAGCGAATAATCTATGATAATGTGTCTGTATACAAGTTGGTTTATATTGTATTATCTTTTTTTCCAATGGCAATACTGGCTCATGGTTGATAAGAACTAGTTAGTTTGTTAATACTTTATGAATAAGAAATTCACTGCATCACAGCAGAGCTCACCAAACAATAAATACTATAAAAAAATTGCACTAAAGTAAACACTAGTCCATTTCTATATAATTGAAAGTCTACATAAATCATATAATATGACATTGTTTATACAATCTAATTGCAGTTGGTAAAAATGACTTCCTGTATCATTCCCTATAACACCGGGGCTGAATTACTCTTGAGCTGAAAGAGCTCACACAAACTGTTTTAAAAAGAAGATTCATCATATTGACTTTAGTGATTCAATCATGATTCATCATAATGACTAATTTGTCAATCAATCTATCATGTGTTATCTCTTCGATAGTGGATAACACACACCACACAACAGAAGCCGCCGTATTAAGAAGCTATTAAAGGCATAGTTCACCCAAACATTTATATTCCCTGTTAATTTACTCACCCACAGGCCATTGAAGACGTAGGTGACTCTTTTTATTCAGTAGAACTTTAAAGAAGATTTTTAGCTGAATCCGTGGTCCTTGGTGATTCATATAATGGCAGTGAATGGTGATAGGTTTGTTAGAAATGGAACATTATTCACAATATTATTAACTTTAATCCAGAGCCTGGACTCAAGCAGTTCTTGTTGCATTGTGAGTTCTTGAACGAAAATAGTCTGATTGTATGCTTTTGATGTTGAAAGTGCAAGGGCTGGTGACGCTATATATAACAATATTTATCAACAAACTGCATCACCTGACCTGAAAAAAGTCACCTACATCTTGGATGACCTGTGGGTGAGTAAATTAACAGGAACTTTTTGGGTAAACTATCCCTTTAATATTTCAAATGTGGCAAATCAGAATATAAGTTTAATGTAAGGATGCACACATTGATATGGGCTGCTAAGTGCTTTTTTATGTTACTGTTATCGATTCGATAACAAAATTAGGCCGATATCTTTAAGCTATTAAACTATGTATTTTGAACCACTTCATATAGCTTGCTGCAGGACACTTTTTTTATTATTATGTTGGTCATTTTTCAGTGACTTTAGGATTTTTTCTTATTATTATTATTTATCGGCTAATATATTGGTCTCCAAATCAAAATAGTTATTGGTTATCAGTATCTGTCAAAAATATCGGTGCATCCCTAGTGTAATGTACAGTATATATCATGAATGAATTATGAGCTGAAATTGTAACTCCAAGACAGCAATAAAAAAAACATTTTTCTTATTTTTCCTCTCTCAAAGAACAATAGTAGACGACGCTCCACCCCCATCACTTCCAGCTTGTTTGTCTCTGTGTGCACTGGGCTATAGATCAACATGCGGTCAAAGGTGATTCTTCCCAGCCACTGCCCTTCTTCTCCCTTCACGCGAGGAAGCGTGCGTGAAGGCAGAAGAAGAAGGAAATTTGGAGAACTCACCCAGGCGTCAAATTCACCCATGACTGGCTGAAGGCCATCGTCTGCCCCCTCCCTGCCCCGAGTCCTAATCTACACCCTCTTCCCCAATTCCCCTGTCAACGGCCATCCTGCTGTCATGTAATGTGTTGGCACTGTGGGTCCAGATGAGAATCGCAGCATTGGCTCATGGTACAGTGAGCACCACAGGGGGTCTTTATCTCCATGAAAATCCACAAAGCTGCAGTCACGAACCATCCTCTCGTTCTCCTGCTTCAATCACACAATACAACACATGCTTAGAAACAGCATTTATAGGGAAATTAAGGAAAAACAAGGAGAAATTGCTTTTTTGTGATCAGCACTGTCTGTGACTATTTCATGGCTTGTGGAAGACGAAGGAAGATGAAAAACAAAGAAAATAAAAGGCAGTAATGGACACCCGAATAAGTTATTTGGGGTTCTGGAGTCTTAAATGGATAGTTTACTCCAAAATACCTAATGAAGTCTTTCATTATTTACTCGCTGAATTCAGTGCAACCTTAGGTTTTCTAATGATTAGTTTATATTCAAAAACAAATATATATTGAATTTTCTTTCTTTCTTTCTGTGAAATTAATATATATATATATATATATATATATATATTCAAATGTTTCATTATTCTCTTAAATAGCTTTAATTTATTTTAATGCTATATAATTGTTTAAGCAATGTAAATAAATAAGACCAGCACAAACGTGCAAAATGTTTAAAACAAACAAAAAAAAAAATACACAATAAAAGTGAAAAATACAAAAAGGCCTTAAACTAAGGCCTTTAAAATAACTAGGGTTTTAAAAACTCTAATGATTTTTTCTTCTGTGTCTCCTTTTGTATTCCATATAACAGTGTCAAAATGGGGTCATACCGAATATTCAATTTCCATGTGATATTTTCTTCAACACTGCAGAACACACTGTAGCCGGCAGACAATTTGGGGTGAAATTCGTTTTTGTGTTCTACATTGTGGCATCAGAAAAAAAAAGACTTAAATGCATAATTACCAAAGGAAGTTCATAACAGGTTGCTTTGTGTAGTGGTTGTAGGGGGTGTGGTGTTTTACCTAGGTATTGGGGGTATGTTGCGTGCCTGTAACGCTGACCCATTTCTGACACAGGATTTGGTGGGGGCAGATGAGAAGAGGGGAGGGGTGAGTTGAAAAAAAAAAAAAAAAAACAGATTAGGGGGTCTGTTTTTTTTTTTTTTTAAAGACCATGGCACATAAACTGCTCTCTTTCTTCCCAGTGTGCATGAGACGATAACCCCTGATGCTTGATGATGGCAGAAAGGTTTCCTTTAAATTAATTATAGCTCTTTCCTTGATAAGAACACTGCTGTTATTTCCAGCCCCCCTGCTATGAGTCATATGTTTAATTCAGCTTGTCCTAGGGAAACGTGGCAAACACCATATCAATTGAAAAGACATAAAATAGGCTAATTTTGGCTGTGCCGTGACCTTAAATAGGAAGTGTGTCATTTCTGTGTTACTAGAACCATTAAAAGGAATGGCAGTCTGTTAGTTGCGGCACTTGCAACAATGGAGAACAACAAGGCTTTGTCTAAAGTCATTATTTCTTTTTTTTTTTTTTCAAAATCCCTTAATAGCACAGAAATGACACGTTTCTTCTTTAATTTGCCTACTGTAAAATATTCACCAGCATAACCTGTAAGTCAAATGCTTTTACAGATTTTTTTAAGTGTGGTTTTTCTTTTATTCATTGAAGGTTATACAAAGTGAACTTTTATATTTTTCCCCTGAGAAGCGATGTAGAAGCAGGGCCTTTTCTGTCTTGAAGTATCCATCCAGTGCGGTACAAGGTATGTGTATAAGCATGTGTGTGAGGAGGACAGTGTGTAAGTGTGTTTGAGTGCTGAGCGGATGTGTCAGTGCCAGGGGCAAAGGCCTCCCCGAGGGCCATCACTGTCACGGGAACACGTTTCTACTGGTGGCAGACATCCTTCCCTCAGGCCAGCGTGTGTGTGTGTGTGGAAGCCTATACATGCGTGCCTGTCTCTGAACTTGACTGAATGCGTGAGGGAGAGAAAGCGGGGGGATCAGGGCTTTCAGATTTCGTGCAAATGTCCACATTTCTCCGGGAGGCAGAGGATTGCGTGTATGTGTGTTTAGACAGTTAGGTAAGCAGGATCACAGACAGGCTTTAACTGAGACAGGGTCAAGCTCATAGAGCCTTGTGTTGCATTTGTGTGTTAGTGGGAGAAAAAAAATAAAATAATAATAATAATATTCAGCCATAATTTAAGATGCTTATTAGTGATTAAAGAAAACATGAAAGATTTAAAAAAAAAAAAAAAAAAAAAAAAGACTTAATAGTAGGCCCACAAAAGTCTATCATTGAGTCAATTTATTTTATTACTTGTAGAAATACTATAAGTTTTTTATTAAGCTTTGTTGCTACACTCTCAAAATCTTTTTTTTCACTAAATTCTGCCTAGCAATAGAAAAAAAAAAAAATAGAAAATAAAACAACAAAAATAAAAAAGCCTGCAGATTCTGTCTAGCCCTGCACTTCTAAATCTAAATAGAAGTAAATGAATGATTTAAGAAGATAGACTAGAAACAAGTCAAATTATCTGCTAGTGCAGTGAGATAATTATAATGTTCAAATAAGAAAACTTTCCTAGGCTTTAGTTAAGAAGAACATGTCTTAAAAATTAGTATTATGACACTTATTCCAAGCAGTGTATTTAGTATAATTATCTTAAAACTAGCTTGTTAATAGCTTTCCAAACGGCATACTTTGCTTATCTGATGTGAAAATGTCTTAAAACTAGAGTTATGAAGCAGAGTTGTCTATAAATGAGCCAAAACAATCAAACAACACTTTAACATAACTGTCACGACTGCTTTCCACAAAGGCACGAAACACAGGAGTTATCAAAACACGTAGATTTAGATTTAGATAACAGAACACTCACAACTGGGACCCTCAGGAAGACGACTCACAGGGATGACAATCATGGGGTGAAGACAACATTCAATACCGGACACTGGACTGAACAAAACACAGGACTTAAATACACAGCACATAATGGAACTAATTGGACACAGGTGGAACTGATGAACATAGGAAATGGCGGGAAACAGAACAAAGGAGCACATGATCACAACACAGAACAGACACCTGACAATAACTGTATGAAGGAAATCCAGATCACATATGCACATTGTCCACAAATTAAGACGTGACAGTAGTTACAATGCAAAATCGTTACTTGGTTCTCAAAATCTGCTGAAGCTTATTGCAACAAAACATAACAGAATATAGTTTGTCACTAAAGAACGGGCATACTGTAAGTGTGATGGCTTAAACCAAGGCATTACAGCTAAAATAAGTCTTAAAAGTACAAATCTGGTCTTAAATGATGTGTCTGATTGTAATTAAGCTAAATTTGCAGTTAAAATACCAAATTTTAAGCTAAGAAAAAAGATAAATAATCTTAAAACAATCATAATAATCGTAAACAATCTGATCTTGCATAGTATTTTATTCTTAATAGAAGATCAGTAAGATTTTTTGGCTAGAAATACGCTTAAAAATGACATTTGCTGTTTGTTTAAACTACTTATTTAAATTGGGCTGAAGCAATACAATTCTTGAGTTGTTTTTGTTTTGGGAGTTGTTTTATGCTCAATCCACTTAAATTTGTAAAAACTAATAAGTTAACTTAATTCCTTCATGTTGTCCCAACACAAATCGATTGTGTGGAACCCAGCACTTTTTAGTGTAAGATCGTAACTCTTGACCTAAGAAGTTTTCCACCTAGACTGTATATGACACTGAATGAAAGGGTGAAAATGACTGCTTGAGAGCATGAATGCAAATAAATCACTCAGCTTCCCAGATAAGCAATGACATCTCATCTCTTTACCACTTCTCTTTTCATAAGCGCTAATAATGAGAACAAGTCAAGTCTTTAAAGTGAGATGACTGGAACACACAGCTGCGAGCTCGACCGACAAAAACACATGATCTCTTACAGTAAGCTTAACAGAAACTCAAGTTGTACACAGAAAAAGTGAAACTACAGTATCTGACCTCTTCTGTTCATTTCTGCTTGTTGTCACAGATGTAAATGAAAGGGAAACACGTCGGCAGCTTTGTGCAGTTCAGAGCAAGGTTTTAATGGGCTTTGGTGTGGCATTTGCGCTCTGACAGGTCTCTTTCACACTGGGGAGGAGTGGCAAGGCTTGGTTGTTTGTCATTCCCAGAAGATCATTATAAACCTGCCACTGGATTCAGTGATGTGCAACGGTGTACAAAACCGACTTGTATGATTAAGCAAATGATATAATATGTAATCATTGACTAATTTTACTTAATTTTTTGGTCGCCTGACATGTTTTGGTATAGATAGATAGATAGATAGATAGATAGATAGATAGATAGATAGATAGATAGATAGATAGATAGATAG
>CAIGQV010018227.1:25113965-25132961 GCA_903798115.1 Danio jaintianensis | reverse complement strand
TCTTTTCTTTTTCTCTCCTTATTGTGAATTATCTTATTCAACCAACTACCATTTACCATATTATTGTTGTTATTTCTTATCATTTCTTTCACCCTTTCCAAACCCAAAATATATGCACAATTTAGAGATGTACAGTTAATACCAATAACAGTCACACACCAACACCTCACATAATTACATGTACATTTAATCTCAGTTTGTGCTCATGTTCATTGATAAACCTGCTGTATGTACATTGTCTTCGTTGGAAAAAAAAAAAAAGAAACCTGACATCCCCCCTCTCCCATTCTCTTTGCTTTTAAGTTTTCTTAGTTCAGTGTACATTGATGTTCCAGCTGCATGCTATAAATAAATTAGATTTTAAAAACTAAAATCACAAAAGCTATGATTTTGAATATATATCAAATATATATGGAGTGTTACTGTCCTCAAAGTTTTGAACAGTTGTGTGTATAAAAATACACAGATGAGCAGTTGCAGCTGAAACATATATCACTGATCATGTCCTAACAAGCCCACATATAGGACCTGTTTATACCTGGTCACTTGCAGACTAACAAACCATTTATCACTTGTTATAAAAGTGACAGTGACATAATTCATTTTCCACTCTTTCTTATTTATTTCTAATTTTATTTCTTTTACAAATTGTAGTTTTACTGAATAACATTTTTTGAATTTGCCATAATAAAATAATAAAATTCATGATCTTTCCTTCCTGTAAAAAAAAATGAAAACAATATCAATTTAAACTGATTTTAATCTGAAATCTTGTGGGATTAGAAGGGGAACTTTGAGGGACTGTTAGGTGATAAAATACTAATAATAAATTAAATAATTAAATTAAGTTAATTTAATTACATAAATAATTGTAAAATATAAACAAAGTATACTAAAAATGTATATAACATTTGTTATTATAAAAATACACTGATAAGCAGTTGCAACGGAAGCAAATTTTGCAGATCATGTCCTAACCAGCCCATATAGTGCCTGTTTATACCTGGCCAGATGTAAACAGGCCCATAAAATTGTAGGCACGTTGGATGGTAAGCAGATGATCGGTTTTTGTAATCAACATGTTGGAGGAAGGAAAAATGGCCATGAATAAAGATCTTAGCAACTTTGACAAAGACCAAATTGTTATGGCAGGCCAATTGGATCAAAGTATCTCTGCAATGACAAGACTTGTGGGTCACTCCTCTTCAGCTGTGGTGAAAGTTTACCAACAGTGGTCTGAGAAGGGACAAACCACAAACAGCAACAGAGGGTTGGGTGTCCAAAGCTCATTGATGCACTAGGGCAACAAAGGCTAGCCTGTCTGATCCTAGCCAACAGAAGGTCTACTGTCTGCAAGTCACAAAATTTTAATGATGGTTATGGGAGGAATGTGAGGAATGTGTCACAACATACAGTGTTTTTCACTCTGTCTGCGTAGCTGTAGACTAATCAGTGTGCCTTAGATGACCCCCGTTGAAAGTGTCTACAATAGACAAACTAGCATCAGAACTGGACCTTGGAGGAAGGTTGAAGAAGGTTGCCTGGACTGATGAGTCCTGTTTTCTATTACCCATGTGGAAGGCTGCGTAAGGGGCAGACCACACTGAACGCACTTTTCCATTCTGAGAACGGGCACCACACCGCCGTTTTTGTTGACAAGAAAAAAAGAAGTGCGCTGTGCTTTTTAAGTCACTAGGCAACCACTGAATCAGCTGTGTATTGTGTGCGAGCTCTGCTGTTGATATTGGTATAATTGTAATATTTAATAATATTGCAATATTGACGATTTGCAAACTCATACAGCTCCATATAACTCGAAACACTAGTCCTGAACACTAGTCTCTCCTCCATCTTTAAAAGTGTCTGTAGTGGTCTTGACAACACAAACACTGCTGTCACGTCAACGGAAACCCCGCCTCTGCTTACATTTGATTGGAAAAAGATGCAACTGCAGGTGCACATGGCACAACAGCAAAAACACAGCAAGTGGTTAAAAGGCGAGGCACGCAGGGTGCATAAGCAGCACGCAAAACGCTTGCTGCCATTACAAAACCATTCAAAAAAGGCACCTCTCAACCCAAAAAGCGCGCACGGTGTGATATAGGTCTAAGTGTGCTCTGTTTACTTGGGCTAGTGATGGCACCAAGACACACTTTAGCACCACAGCAATCCAGTGGAGGGTGTGTGATGCTCTCGGCACAACTGGCCAGTATTCCAATGGGAAACCCTGAGTCCTGTCATTCATGTGGACATAAATTTGACACTCGCTACCCACAACCCACGCAACTTAGAGGGCTTGAAGGATCTGTTGACAGCATATTAGACAACATATTAGCATATTAGGCTGGTGTCCATAATGTTTTCACCACTCAGTGGTGTATACTATTTATCAATAAAAATTTTAAGAATACTTTTTAATCTAATTAATTTTTCAAATAAATGTAAAAAAAAAAATCATATAGGTTGTATCTGAATACTTTAAAATACTTCCTTCAGAGGCAGCATGCCAAGGCAGGTCTGAATGCAAATTCTGCTTCACTTTCTGTCTCGGGAGGTACCTTATTCTGATCAACGTCAATATATGTGTTCTTCACTGCTTTCAATTTCCCACGTTCCATTTTTGACAGTTGAGCTAAAAAAATAAACATGGCATATCGAATCACTGCTTGGGTGCCATTTTGTGACCAAAGTTTCTACCTTATTTATATAGCGAGAAATGTCTAAGCTTTTGAATGCAGCCATTATTAGGCTATTTAATAATAACAACAGCTTATAGATTTTATTTATTAGTACTAGCTGTTGCTGTCCTATAATACTGTTATACAGGGGTCATGAAGGTCATATGACCTTTAATTTCACAAGCTGAGTGATCATTAAAAACCAGCTCACTCAGATTAATTCAAATTGATCTTGATTCTGATCTGACTTAAATTGGAGATATCTAAGTGGATTCCTCAGTTACTAATTTGTCCATTTTCACCAGAGACAGAGTAGCACATCTGCTGTTAGCAACCTTCACCATGACTGACACTCATCATTCTCAAACCAACCAAAATGTATTTTTAGATTGCAGCTTTACCTCTTTTTCCACTGGAGAACTGGTCCCCTGGCTGAGCCTGGTTTCTCCCATGGTTTGTTTTCCACTTCTGTCAATTGGTGGGGTTTTGGTTTCTTGCCACTTTCGCCTCTGGTTTGCTTTGTTGGGGTCGATGGAGCTGTTCTTTGGTGGCTCGTCCTTCAACAGTGACATTGATATTAAACTCAACTGAATCAGTTCTGATCTAACTACAACTACACCAGTATTCTGCCACTACACTGCTGCCTGCCTGATATGTGGAATATGTTCTATAATCTGAAATATTGCTATGGCTTTTTATTCTTTTTTCAGTTCTTCTTTGTAAAGTGTTTTTGACACAGTTTACTTTGTAAAAAACACTATAGATATAAAGATGACTTGATTTAAAGAGAAGCCAGTATAAGGATGTAATTTTTGATGTAATTAGTTATCTTTATTTAACCTTTATAAGATTTTGGAACCTGTGAACCCCGAAACAATATCCCAGTGATCTCAAAGGAGGTTTGTGAGATGTTGTCTTTTTCTGATAGACCTACTTGGAAAAATAGATGCTTTGCATTGGGGTAAATTGATTGCATTTCTAAAGTAGATATGACCCTTGGATCAGAATGCACATAATTAGTTAAGCATTAGTTAAACATTTGTTAAGCATTTTGTAGACTTGCAGATTATTTGCTGTTTCACAAACACAGAGTATTTCTGTTTTAAAAAATAGCTAGTCATTTTGTTTTTCAACATGTTGCAGTATACAGAAAATGCAGTCATGTGTTCACGTAAACTGTAAAAAGAATCTGTCAAGTGGAGAAGAACAACAGCTTTAAAAGATTTCCGCATCCTTCAGCTTTCATGTATGGGAGCATTTTGTCTTCCCCATAAAATCTAATGATGATGGAAGGATGGTGGTGGACAAACAGTGCATAGGCATTGTCACATGAGAAAGTGGCAGCACATGGAGTACAGACACACACATCTGAAACAAGCCAATGACAGGATTGACAAACTGTTTATTGTAAATAAAGTACACATATTCAGACTGAAAACGCTTCAGTTGATATTTTGGTTTTATTACTATTATTTTTTTAAAGAGCATGAATGAGAACATAAAGTGTTGCATGTACCCGATGTTAAAAAGGGTTATCAAGTGCAATATTCATGAAAATATTTTAATGTTCTTGTAATAAATTGGAAAAAAAAATGTTTCACAGCGTTCAATTGAGAAGGGCTCATTCTTATGCCCTAATCCCTTTAAAGGGTTTACCATCCTGAGTGACAGCTTCTAAGGGATTAGGGCATAGGGATTAGCCCAATCCGAATGGACTGCAGGGTGTGACATCAACTTTCATGTGCAAAGATTTGTGGGTCAATTGTACACTAGGAAATCCTTCATTTCAAACACTTTGGTTTAGAATAAAACTTCAATATAGCGGCCATGATTGTTTTGAAGTGCCCTTCGGATGGCCAAATATCCGATTTGGAAAGCACTGTTTAGCTGTTTCTCAATACCAATAATGCAGAAAATGGACCAGTTTTTTCAGGTTACCTCAGAAGAATGAACTCACGATAAGAACACAAGAACACAGTATGCATCCTGTGAGAAATTAGATACTGCAATCTTCCCGATGGAACTTTGTGTGTTTTAATGGATAATTATTAAAATAATTTAAACATTACAACGATATATATATATATATATATATATATAACATTTTCATTTGAATGTTAACTTTCACCATCACATTTAGGGAAACTCCTGAGATAAAGAAGTTATATCTCTGAACTGTAAATAAGGCGATTCCCTCCTCCTTTATTTAGCCGCAGTGACTTCTGGGACATTGAGCAAGTGTGCATTCGATGCATCCTCATTATCAAAAACACATCCGGGTTCTTTTACGCATCCACTGTTCTTGCGGTCTTGAGTACTGGAATTGAAGTGAACAGTTCATTGTGATGTTACACAAGAACACACTGAATCAAGATCACTTAAGAACACATATTGAGAAACAGGCTTTCGCCCCTTATATTTTTGCAAAAAACTTAACTGATCCATGGCTCTAAGAAAAGAGATGTGATTCGTTTAACCAATACTTTGCATACTATTTGTCCATATTTCAAAAAAATGTTTAGTTTTCAGTTTTTTTTCTTGCTCTAAGAAAACACAAAGACTGCTATTTGTTCACTTTTTACAAACAGATCGTATTTGGGAAGACTGCCTTTTTCTACTTATTATCATACTTATTTTAACAGGTCAAATCAACTCTCATTCTAGAAACATAGGTGAAAGCTTCACATGCTTTTTTTTCTCTAGGCAAGAACAATTTTTTTTATGACTGCCATTGTTTTTTTTTAAGCATGTATAGACCATTTCAATGTGGCGATGTCACTGGCCCATGACAATTTCCTGCTTGTTGTCAAACCATTTCATAACTGTAACAAGAGGCAATTCAATAATAACTTTACGTTAAAACAGCTGCCATAGGATTATTTATCAACATTTGGACTTTTTTGGATTCACAGAAGCTATGGAAATTAAAAATGTAAAACAGGAAGTATGTTAGGACCATTGTTTTTGTTTACATCCCTCAAAATGGTCTATACATGGCTGGGCTGCTATAGCCAAACCTTTGGTCACTCGTGCCAATGCCAAACATCGATTTCAATGGTGCCAGTAGCAAAAATCTTTGGCTGTGGATAATGTGAAACATGTATTGTTCTCTGATAAGTCCACCTTCACTGTTTTTTCCAACATCCGAGAGAGTTACAGTGTGCAGAAGCCCCAAAGAAGCATACCAAGCAAACGGTTGCATGCCCAGAGTGAAGCATGGGGGTGGGGGTGGATCAGTGATGGTTTAGGCTGCAATTTCATGGCATTTCCTAAGCCCAATATTTGTGCTAGATGGGCATGTCAATGCCACGGACTACCGAAACATTCTGGAGGACCATGTGCACCCAATGGTTCAAACATTGTATCCTGAAGGCAGTGCCATATATGAGGACGATAACGCACCAACACACACAGCAAGACTGGTAAAAGAGTGGTTTGATGAACATGAAAGGGAAGTTGACCATCTTCCATGGCCTGCACAGTCACCAGATGTAAATATTATTGAGCCACTTTGGGGTGTTTTGGAGGAGCGAGTCAGGAAATATTTTACTTCAGCAGAATCACGTAGTGACCTGGCCACTATTCTGCAAGAAAAATGACTTAAAATATCTCTGACCACTGTGCAGGACATGTATCTGTCATTCTCATCTATTTAATTAAAATATCTGTTAATTAACAGGTTACATATTTGATGATTTACACAATTTTTTCTGTTAATTTATGGTTGTGAATTGTATTATGGGATGTTGATCTCTGCTCTGTCAACATTTGATGATGAAAATTCAACTGTGCATTCAATCAAAGTGACTATTACTAAAGTTTTCATTCAGTCATTTTCTTTTCGGCTTAGTCCCTTTATTAATCTGGGGTCGCCATAGTGGAATGAACCCCCAACTTATACAGCATATGTTTTACGCAGCAGATGCCCTTCCAGCTGCAACCCATCACTGGGAACATCCATACACACACATACACTACGGACAATTTAGCATACCCAATTCACCTATAGCGCATGTCTTTGGACTGTGGGGGAAACTGGAACACCAGGAGGAAACCCACGCGAACAACATGCAAACTCCACACAGAAATGCCAACTGACCCAGCCAAGGCTCGAACCAGCGACCTTCTTGCTTCTTGCTGCGATTGTGCTACCCACTGCGCCATGTGATGCCCTACTAAAGTTTTAGTGATTTGAAACAATATATTGTATAATAAATAATATATAAATAATAATAATGTAAAAAAAAAACAGAAAAAAGTACTGGCAGTTTATTACCAGGTTTTTGTATTGTAATTTACAACACAAACCAGACAACAAATCACACCAAACTATTAAAAATGTCAATAAAAAAGTGTTGGATGAAAGATCAAGGTCCCACAATGCAAGTAAAAAGCATAAAAAAATAAAATAAAATACATATATACACACACACATATATATATATATATATATATATATATATATATATATATATATAAATTATGTTTAAATTATGTTTAACATGTTTAAATTATGTTTAATATTTAAAAAAAATTTAAATTATGGATTTTTTTACAGTGTACCCAACACTGACTGTAATAGCATATTTCTGGAATTCAGTTGTTTTACTACATCCAAAGTTAAATCAAACTTGTTTTAAGAGGTAAAATCAACTCTCATTCTAGAAAAAAAGGTCACAGCTTCACATGTTTTTTTCTTTCTTTCTCTCTCTCGAAAACAGCTCTAGGCGTAGCTGAGACTTTCGGTTTGTCTCAGCCAGTTTTGCGACCTGCTAGTGAACCCTCTGAGGTGACGCAAAACAAAAACCAAAAGCTGGAGAAAGGAAGAGGCAGATGTGAGATGGCAGTAAATGGGTCGTGGGAGAGATAGCATGTGGTAGATGTAGATATAGTTTAGTGGGCAACAACATCCGTGACAGAGGTGTGAGAATGGCACAGACAAACTTACTTTGAAAAAAAAAAGCCTCAGCTGTGTTTGAAGAAACCAGAATTCTGATGCAGACTTTAAAGCTGCATAGGAACTTTTCAACCAAACAAAATATATCAAAAAATAAATAAATTAAATATGCCAGCACCCTCATTTAAGTGCTTAGATATGCATAAATGTGCGTGTGTGGCTTTCGCAATGACATAGATTTATCAGGCTGACAACACTGTACTGGCTTTGGTGGTTTTTCACTTCCTCATTGAGTATCTGTCAGCTGTACAGGCCTCGATATGTTTTGCACGCATGTTTACCGAATGCTCTGCATCTGCGGTGAGCCTGTGAATATGGCTTCACCTCTGTCACTGTAAGGGGTTAATGTGTTTGCGTCACTGTGCGATTGCATATGTGTTATTGCCATAAATGCACATTTACACGTACAGCATGCAGGAACAAAGACAAGCTATTTGCCTGCGGCTGGTACAGGAAGTGGAAGAGGGCAGTACTATATATGTGCACTATTTTCTGCATGCTTTTCTGCCCTGCAACTACACATACCTAGGCATTTTGCTAACCCTTTACAATAGGGTTCACTATAAAAAAAATCGGTTAATTAACAGTTTCCCTATTTTGTGATTCACAAGTGTTTTGTGTTTATTTACGGCTGTGAAATGCATTATGGGGCCTTGATCTCTGCTCTGTCAACTCTTGATTTTGAAAATTCAACTCTAACAAGTGTAACGAAGTGACTTTTATTGACATTTTAGTAGATTGCAGTGGTGGAAAGAGTACTAAAAATGAATACTCAATTACAAGTACTGTTACATTGCTGAATTTATACTCAATTACAAGTAAACGTACTGGTGTCAAAAAGTACTCAAGTAAAAGTACAAATTACTCTTCATAAAAACTACTCAGAGTACAAATTACTTTTTAGCTGGTGGTATTTATTGAATTATACATAATTGCTGAATCAGACAAGATCCAGACAATAAAATATTGTAATATATATATATACACACAAGTCTTCTTACCATTATGTGTTTTATAATAAAAACACTTTTGTAACATTGTAAACAGTATTAATTTATCCCAGTGCCGTGCGATAACAAACAGCTAGCAAGGTCCTTACAACACAGACCTTACATACTAACATATATCATGTACATATTAATAAATAAATAAAATATCACACAAATGAAGTTATATGTCTTCTTACCATAACGTGTTTTTTTTAGATTAGAGGCTGAAGTCTTGTAAGCCGAAATCACAGGATGGTAGACAGTGTAGCCCCTTTCACACATACAGACCTTTCCGTAAAAAAAATACCGACAATTTTCCGGAAAGAGAAGTTGTAACATTACCTGTAACTTGTGTGAACGCATAGATATTTACATTAGATGTCGCCTACCCTGTTGTTGTCTATTGGAAGGAATGCGTCAATAGAGCCGCCATTTTAGTACAAGGTAGCGCTCCTTTGAAATGAATGCGGGACCAAGGTGCAGTGGAGGACTGTGGCCATCCAGAGCCAGAGATATACACATATATACATATATCTATGATCGGGAGTTTTCCCCGGTGGTCAGTACGCAAATATTTTTTTTAATTAATAAAATTATAATTTTACATCACTTTTTTACACCAATGAATAATTGACCGCACGGGCATTGCCGATAAAGAGTGTGTGTTTGTGTGCATGAAAATGTATTATCCTCCCTCCCTGTTAAATTTGATCTAATCCGTGTCCTGAAACACACCCCCTCTCCTGCTTTCACTTCTCATTCTAACGGAGGGAGCGATTCGTTTGTGAATGAATCCCCGTTATGAACGACTCGTTCACTTAGCTGACAATAACACAAGTTTCTAGCACCGCAGCGTCTTGTTGTCATATTTCTTTTTCATTGTTTGCTGATTTTATTCAACAGAACTAGCATAAGCCTAGAATTCAGTGCAAATTGATGCTTCTTTGCCTTAAGATGAGTGCAGTAAGAGACTGTATTATCATCAATAACGTTACTTGTTGAGCACAAAAGTTTGTAACATGTAAAAAACTAAATCTTACCTATGAAATGTTCTGCCTTTGTGCTTTGTTTTCTTTGTTTGCTCATTACTACACCCGTAAGCAGCGCTAAAGTCCAGCATCTTCACATTGGCACACTGTCTCGACTAGTGCGGTTGAATGATGTTTGTCCTGGGAGCACTGTACAAATGTGGCGGCGCTATTGACGCATGCTGAGGGTCCGTATGCGATATCTAGTGTATATATCTATGGTTCACTAGAGTTGTATTAGGTATACTTTGTAGCGCATGATTAAAAACAAATAAATAAATAAATACTAAATAAATATATATATATATATATATATATATATAAATGCAGCAAAATCTCATTTAAATGTATGTAATTTAAAAGACCGTTATAATGACATAAAACATGGAGAATTTCTCTTTCGTGCTTTTATTTTAGATAGCCTACAACGTGCTACCACTTCTTATGTAAATATATAATGTTATATATAAATACATCAAAACATAAAAAAGACATCAATAAATGTTTACAAACTATGTGATTACAAACAATTATTTTAACTATGCGTGTCTTTAACTTGTAGTTACCGATAATACTGTTACTAATATGATAAGTCTTGTTTAAAATCTCAATGCGCGTTCACGTTTAAAATGCACTGACGTGAGATGTCTACTCCAGCCAAGCAGAACATCCAGAGACATTCACATCCGCGCTGTTTATGAAAATAAAAGCTTTTGAATATTTTTCCAGACAAATTTAGCGGCTAGATGTTAGTCAGATAACGTCTCTATGTTCCTTCTTAATGCCAACTGTGTAAAAAATTATCGATATTATGATAAACCGCTGTTAGTTTACCTTCATGCTCTGCTCCAGCTGCGTGACGCGCATGCACGTGAAGGGGTGCTCCGGTGATCGCCAGCACACACACATATTATGTACATCTCGACATGTGGAAGTGTTCCTCCATATATTTTTTATCGAAGTTATTCACAATACTTATCCATCCACAGAATTTGTAATGTAGTCAAATGTGTAAACATTTAGCTGCGGTTCGCGCTTCTGCCTTTGAATGTCTGGGACAAAAGCGCAGCTGTGTAGCAGAGGCCAGCTAGTGAAGTGCTGTGTGTGCAGGTAACCCATTAAGATGAGATTTTATTGGTTGCTGAAATGCCGGTCAGTGGTTGAAATATTAAATCAAATAACAGTACTCAGTAACGAAATGATTTAAAAAATAACGAAGTAAATTATTTAGCTTAATTTGTACTTAAGTACAAGTAAAATTACAGACTTATAATTATACTCATGAAAGTACAAATAGCCCAAAATGTACTTAATTACAGTAACGTGAGTAGTTGTAATTCGTTACCTCCACCACTGGTAGTTTGACATATTATAATGTAAAATAAATAATGTATAGACAAATAAGTCAGTAGTTGCAGCTGGAAGGGCATCCGCTGCGTAAAACATATGCTGGATAAATTGGCGGTTCATTCCGCTGTGGCGACCCCAGATTAATAAAGGGACTAAGCCAAAAAGAAAATGAAAGAATGAAATAAGTCAGTGAAATAACAGAAAATGTACAGGCAGTTTATTACAGAGTTTTTGTACCGTAATATACAACACCAACCCAGACAATATATCACTGTAAACTATTAAAAATGTTAATAAAAGTCAATTTTTCAAACTTTTCAATGTTAAATGTTGTTGGAAGAAAGATCAAGGTCCCATAATGCAATTCAAAAGCATAAATAAACGTGGAAAAAATAAATAAAAACATGAAACAAACATCCCAAAATACGGAAAACTGCTAATTTACAGATATTTTTCACAGTGTTGCGTTAGTTAATTTAATGTATTTACTAACATGAACAATACATTTATTACAATATTTATTCATCTTTGTTAAAAGTCTCATGAAGTGCTTTGAAATGTACATTTTTATTTGATGTTTGATGCTATCTCAAAGGGCGTCATGGTGGCGCAGTGGGTACCACGATCGCCTCACAGCAAGAAGGTCGCTGGTTCGAGTTGGCATTTCTGTGTGGAGTTGGCATGTTTTACCCGTGTTAGTGTGGGTTTCCTCTGGGTGCTCCGGTTTCCAAGTCCAAAGACATGCGCTATAGGTGAATTGGGTAAGCTAAATTGTCCATTGTGTATGTGTGTAAATAAGAGTGTACGGGTGTTTTCCAGTGATGGGTTGCAGCTGGAAGGGCATCCGCTGCGTAAAACATATGCTGGATAAGTTGGCGGTTCATTCCACTGTGGCGACCCCTGATTAATAAAGGGACTAAGCCGAAAAAAAGAAAATGAATTAATGAATGTTATCTCTACTGAAATATGAAGAGAGGGTGGGACATCCCAGTGAGATTGGTTGAGCTTAAGCGCATCAAATAACAAGCAAATGAGAAGTGTTTTGAAGGGGCCCCGCATGTCAGATACTAGAGAGCATTTGATTGGATCTAGATTTGATGAGAAACTGAAGTATGAAGTGACCTGAAAAAAATCATTGATCCATTTAGGCCAGGGTTGCCCAAACTCTGTCCTGGAGGGCCAGTGTCTTGCATATTTTATTTCCAACCCCAATTAAACACGCCTGAACCAGCTAATTAAGCTCTTTCTAGGTATACTAGAAACTTCCTGGCAGGTGTGTTGAAGCAAGTTGGAGCTAAACTATCCAGGACCAAGTTTGGGCACCCTTGATTTAGACGTAAGTGACAAACTGCAAGCTTGTTTATATTAGTTGTATGTCTTCTAAATGTAAATTGTGTCACTGTTTTGGAGCACACTAGCTTATAGATATTCTTAAAACAAACAATATTCTTACTCTTGCTATAACTAATGTCAATAAGCATGAATTTGGATTTTAATAATTAGTAAATCTTGAACTAAGATTAACAAATAGTGTAGTAATGTTCATTATTTGTTCGTGTTAGTAAATACATTAACTAACAGCAACTAAATTTCTTTATTGTTAAATGTCACCAACATTTTAATAACCATCCGAAATATAAGAAGCGTAGTTATGCGAACACATGCGAATCAACTTATTCAGATTCCGTGATTATTATTCCGTGATTTTCTCCTTGTCATATCTAGGTGTGAATATACTTTATGCGGTGGCACATTATTTATATGCTAATGCCGGTTTGCGAGGACTCTCGGCAGTGGAAGAGGCTTTTGTTTTTGTGAAATTATGTCTGACAGCTTCAATTAGTTTTGAGATATGAATGTTGAAAGGGCCGAGCTGTGCTTAGCTTTGTTCTCATTTTAACTAATGGAGATGGACAGGCCAGCTGTGGTACCTGCTCTTCAAAAACCATCCTATAATATTCAGATTTTTCTGTTTGCATCATTACTGCAATCTGTGTCGGGCAATTAATTACCATTATGATTGCATTATTACATTTTATTTACATTACATTTCAAATTACTGTGTTTGAAAAGTTATATAATTACTCAAATTTAATTTAATTACTTGACCAAATATTACTTAAAATCCCTATGAATCTCTGCTAAATCAGAAAAAAAAAGTACTCTTAGTTTGTTACATTTTAACCAAACATGGCTTTTTAGTATAGTATAGTATAGTATAGTATAGTATAGTATAGTATAGTATAGTATTGACGTTATTCTTTGCGTACGAGCTGGCGCAGCCATTTGAATCTTTTTGACGCGAGACATCCGGTCCCATTCACTTCCACTGATTTCTGGACGTTAAAAACAGCTTGTTATGCTGCTTGATGTTGCAAACTGATATTTTCTTATTATATTATTCTGCTTTGTCTGTATAGTCATGAACACACTTGTTTGTAGAGCAAGTAGTTTGACCGTTTTCTTCCGTTTATTATTTAGTCATTTCTTCCATAGGCAACTGAATCGAAAGTTCTAAAACAATCACAAAAACGAGCGCACTTCTGTATTGAAGAATAAGGTCAATAGTATAGTATAGTATAGTATAGTATAGTATAGTATAGTATAGTATAGTGTCCCACAAGTGTGACAATTTTCAGTACATATTTTTTTAAACCTGAACGTATCTTGACAAACTATATATCATATGCTTATATCATGTACATCTTATATCGTCTCAACATCTGAACTCTAAATGTGGGGTGAAAGTTAAGGGGTTAATAACAAGCATGAAATTTTTAAGTTATCAAACATAATTTCTCAGCAAAAACGGTAAACATTGTATGCATCAAAACATCAAACATTTCAAAACACTATGTTTCATACATATGTTGTTCTTGCTTGATTCATTGTGTTTTTATTAAAACATGTACAGTCATCTTGGTAAATGTTATCTTCTTTAGTAAAAAAATATTACATTTCTGCAATATGTATTTGTATAGCACACACAAAAAAAACAATAACTCTGCTTCTACGAATTGATTTCTACATCACTATTGAATTTATTTACAGTATTTAATGCAAGTACTTTAAAAGTAACTACAATTAAATGACCTAAAAATGAACAGTCCCTTACTTAACTTCTTAACTTTTTTAACTGGATAAGTAATTTAATTAGGGTAAATATTTAGTTTGTAATTAATTATACCCAACCCTGTCTGCAAAAGCACATTTTTGGAAATTATTTTAATTTAATTTAATTTAATTTAATTTAATTTAATTTAATTTTTTATTTCCTCATAGTCTGTGGTCTTCAAAGCAGCGAGCAGAGGAGCAGTTCCTGTTTTCTATCTGTGTGAGTTCAGACCGAGGTCACGCAACTGCTTCTTTCATTATTGATAAGTGGTTCCCCTAGTTGTGTGAGTGTGTGAATTTAAATGACCCCCCTGGGCTTAAATAAGACCCCATTAGCGTTGTATCATTAAAGTAGCTTTAAATGATGTTAAATCCCACTCATGAGCCCACAACACCCCCACAGGGCATCAGTATCCATGTCAGATTCACATGTAACAGGCACATGATTGACAGGGTCAGAAGATCAACTGATGCATGATGGGAAGGCATTTATGCACAATGACTGATGAGCTCTGGGTTTACAGAATAGATTCATCTAGTTGTCTAGGGCCCTACAGGGGATCCAGCAGGTTTGAAAGGGAAGCATGGAGAATGTAAATCAGACACTTTGCTCTGTTTAATGATGGCTCTGAATGAGTCAACCTGAATGATTAGAGATTCAAATCAGGCCGATGTTATGCTACTTCAACGTGGAACTGCCCTAAACGCTTTCCTTTGATGTGCTGCAATATGATTTTAGTTGTAGCCTATAAGCTAAAATGCAAAGCAGCTCTTAGAAATGGAAAAAAGGGGGATAAATAGCCTTTGGTGTTTCATATTGTGATTATGAAAATGATGCTCCTGAGTCTCTACAGTGGTAATTACTCTGAAACACTGTGAAGAGACCAGTCTCAAGCAAGGAGACTAATTAATGTTAACAAAAATTACTTATTTTTTAATTTAGATTTTTTTTTTACAATACCCCAAGCTAAACTTCTTTGAACTTATATTTTATATTTAAAACTGTTCAGAAATTTGGGGTCACTCATATTTTTATGCATTAAATTAAATAGTTATTTATTGCTAAAATGTGATAAATAAATAAATATTTATCATTATGAATCGCATCCGCATATATTTTACAAGTAGACACATATTAACAAGTAGAAACCATGCATTTTCTGACATAACAATTTCCATGTAACGTTATTTGAGTTGTTTTAGAAATTGTTATCTGTTAAATCAGTTTGATTATACCATCGGTATGGATGATATGTCATATGATATAGATAAGATGTTGCTTCTTTTTTGTTTTCCCTGTATGCTTATCCAGCCCTCTTTTTCTGTTTAGAATTTATGAAGCCTTGTTAATGGTGACACGGGTGGCCATTAAGTGAACTGCAACCTGCAACTTTCTGCTTGTGTTTGTCACTTTATTATAATTTTTTGCTTAAAATTAAATAGAAGTTGGAAAACATGACATTTAGATGAATTTGTAAACATCACGGCTGAAGTTTGGATTCATGTGTGATTGTGGATTAATTGTAAAGGATTGCATGGATCAATTTTAACCGGATATAGTAATAGAGTGAAAGTGTATCATTTGCTTATGTTTTTAAGGCTGCTACTTTGTAAACATTCCAAGCGAGTTTAATGCATTCAGGCACAAGATTCAATCAAATGTGTAGCTTTAACAGATATCAGTTGTATTTAATTTAAATGAAGACAGTGTTAATTTACACTTGATTATTCAATTCTACCTGAATGCTGTTGGACTCATCAAAAAAAGAAAAAGAAAAAATAACACAAATCACTGTTTATTTCATGTGTATCTTTGTTCTACAGTGTAAAAAGTGATTAGTTACTTAAAAAGTGAGTAAACCTATTTTTTTAAAGTAAGGAGTTGAATTTACTTGTGAAGTGAGTTTTAAAAGTGAGTTAAACGCTTGCCCTAAAATGATGCGAATGGACTTTGTACATAATTATAAAGCAGTCCCAATTTACACTGACAAATAAAAGCTAAAAAACACAAAAGTGTTTATATAGTGAACTATTATTATTATTATTATTATTATTATTATTATTTATTTATTTATTTTTGCTAAATTTGACAGAAAACATTTCAGAAATTCTTCTGATTTTGTTTGCCCTATATCAAGACACAATGCTTGGATGAAATGATTTTATTTTAAAGTCATCACAAATTATCCAGTATAAAACTATTTACCAATCAAGTTATTTAATATAAAAGAAACACAATATTAGAATTAAGTATTCATCAGTAATACACAATAAACACTCAATTGGCGCTTATATATCACATAATAAGTAATCACTTATTTATTACTTACTTTATTTACTTACTTATTTATAAATGTAGCTCATTTATTTAGTTAGTAAAATACTGTTGTTGTTGTTTTTAAATACAGCTTTTGTCACCCCCTCACCGCCACCCCCACTCCAATTTTGTAATGTGTTTCTTTTGCATTAAATAACTGTAATGATTATTTATGCTTGTTGATTTCTGATGATTCTAAAATAAAAATAAAATCATCCAAACATGTATCTTGTGTCTTGATACAGGGGGAACATAATCAGAAGAATTTCTTATTAAAGGTTTGAGTTTAAGTTCAGAAAAAAAAAACAATTCACTGAAGTAAATGCTTTCGTTTTTTGCCTTTCATTTGTCAGTGTAACTTGGAACTGTTAAGTTGACTTAATTTTGTTCATTTACTTATAGTAACCTTTAATAACAACAAAACAAAATACTCATTTTCTATAATAAACTCAACTAATCACTTTTTACATTATATTTATTCCTCTGTGCTTATATTTTATTATGTTTTATGCAGATGCACTCCCATATAAAATCAACCCGTTCATTCTAAATTCTTTTTAAATATATTTATTCAAGTCATCTGGTGAAATTGTTTTTCATTTTGCAACATAAAAACAAAATAGTGAAGTGTTTTTTACCCCAATGTTGTTCAGTGCTATAAACATGTGCTGTGCCCTTTGCTCTCAATAACAAAATAAACAGACAACAACTATAACAAAAGCAGTAGAAAAGAATGCTTCTGATCACAGTGATATGGATATGTTTGCACAAGTACTGCAGTTCACCTGAATCATGTCAACAGATGAGCTCATTACAATTATATTGTTATGGTAGTTGACTGTATGGTAGTTGCGATATTTTGAGAGAATGACCATATAGATCAAGCTATATAAGATAATAGGTTTACTGTATATTCATACAATATTCATAATTGATTCAGTTTGATTATGATTATCAAGTCATCGATTCGGTTTAATTCGATATCACAGTGCATCCTCAATTTTTTAATTTTACTTCAAATGTACACAATTTTGTCATTATATAGAAGCAATAAGAAAAATGAACAGAATCTTTCATTTAACTTGCTCAAGAAAATGCCTCTTCAATGTATCAAGCATCAAAAAGCGATAATGACATGCTCAGCATTTTGTTCAGCTGCACAGAAAATGAGAGAGATTGAGTTTTTTTACATAGTGGATCCTGGGTTCTACTCTACCCTGAGTGTCAGTGAAAGACTGTCCCAGCAAACTCACAAGCAGCGAAATGTGCCCAGATGTAGGCTTTTTTTATTACTCGAGTAACCATCTATATATTTAGACTATATGTTCTTGTTTCTTCTGTCATCATTTACACACGCTTCACTTATTCAGAACCTATTGGAATTTCTTTCTTCTGCTGAACACAAAAGAAGATATTTTGGAAAATGCTGGTAGCTGGCACCAAAATGAGTATGCGAGCCGAGTACTATGTATTCCAAAAACTGTAAGGAGAGAAGGTGAGATTCTACTTATGGTGAGATTCTGAAGTGCGCATCTGATGGACACTTTACTATCCCATGAGGCCACTCAAGAGAATTTATGAATGGGAGTTAACTGATGCTACTGACACGCTTAGGTTTTTTTCTACTATAGTAGTCAATGGGTGCCAGCAACCAGCATTCTTTCAAATATGTTCTGTTGTGTTCAACAGAAGAAAAACTCATAATGGTTTAAAACCACATGTGGCAGAATAAATGATAAGGTAATTTATACTTTTGGGTTAACTATTCCTAAAATAATCAATTTGTTTTGCATGAAAATGTATAGTAAGGCCCAAATATCTTATATTACAGAAAATCAAAGATGTTTCTTTTATTTTTTTTAAATCATGTGACTCTTTGTACAGCTTGTCAAATGATCAAATAATTATTATTTTTTATTTTATTTTGATTGAGTTCATGATCATGCCGGAGATCGTGATCATCCGGTTTGAATGCTTCTGACATTGAATTAAATGGCAAATAACCACATACACAGACTTTTAGCCATTCATGTTAATTTTTCAATTTGAAAAATGTATTTAAACTATCATGCTGATAATATAATTTGAGATTAGAAGGGCATGTGTAATAGAAGCATATAGTTGTCTCAAACTTTTAGAACTCACTGTATATTAGCACGTGATGCTCTTGCTATAAAAGCACATTTGGGTTGAATCATTTAAAATGAAAACAAAGAGAGCATTTGGAGTGATGATTAGATTACAATAATTCAGATGCATCCTGGTCCTGTTGTTACTGCTAGCAACCAAGCAAACAGTGAACGGCTGGCCATTATCCTGCTCCGCTGCGGGTCTGAGTCAGCACAAATTATGCAAATATACCATTTCACCTCCTCACACTGGGGATATTAATAAGGGATATATTTCCAAATCAAAGGGACCAGACAGTAGCCTAGCATGTTCTTTCTTCCATTGTTTTGCTTCGTTTTTTTGGCCTTTCCTTTTCATTGTTCTTTCTTTTTTTATTATTTTGTTCTTTAGACAGTTTGTTAAATATTTTACCCATTCTTTTGTTCTTTTGTCC
>CAIGQV010018227.1:25097910-25113373 GCA_903798115.1 Danio jaintianensis | reverse complement strand
TTTCTTTCTTTCTTTCTTTCTTTCTTTCTTTCTTTCTTTCTTTCTTTTGCTTTGTTTTGTTCTTTTGGTCTATCACTATTCATTCCTGTTTTTTTGTTTCATTTAATTGTCTTTCATTTCTTAATTAATAAAAAAAAAAACAATTCTCTTTTTGTTCTCTTTTTCCTTTCTTTTGTTCATTCTTTATTTTTTAGTTTTTCATTTCTTTTAGTTCTTTCATTTCATTAAATTCTATCTGGAATTTCTTTTTTTTTTTTTTTTTTTTACATGTTTTTATTCACTTTGTTGTTTTGTTCTTTCTTTACTTTCTTTCTTCCTCAAACAGCTGTGTATGGTGTCCCAGTGGAAAATTGGTGGAGGTGAAACGTGACATTTTTTTTCCATCCTATCTTCCCTCATCCTGTCAGTTTCATCACCTCAAACCCCAGGCCCAGCTCGAGTTTTTGCGTACGTCTGCATACACTTGCCTTTCCAAAAGCGAGAGATATTTTGTGTATGCAAACCCAGAGGTCTCATTTACCCACCTGCACATAAAATGCATCTGGAATACTCGCGCTTCTTACTTGTATAAGGAAGTCTGGGAAAACATGCGTAGGCCACATATTTAGCTCCAGGCAGCGACTGAAGATTCTCCTCAACTGTTGCGATGACAACTGCAAAGGCAACAGAGGAGTAAACTGCCAAAGAATAAACAATGAAAGCTGGCATGAAGGCCTCCCGTTGTGGCTTTGCAGGAAAGGAGAGTGTCACAATGATGCATATGATTTTCATATTTCATCCAGACGTTTCGTGATCTCATTCAAGGCCCAAATGCATAAACTTCGGTAAGCCTGGGGAAAGGCAAACGACTGCCAGTGAAACGTTTCCTTTCTGACTGTAATAACATCAAAGGATCTCATCCCCGGGTGTGTATGTGTGTGTGCTTTAGTGTGTCACCTCAGTGTTTGTACGCATCTCATCTTGTTTGTGTTTTATGATGTTTGGTTTCCATGAATGATGCCATGGCGATGATTATAATCAAGGAAATGCTTTAGGATGGGAAGGACAGGCTCTTTCTCTGTTTTACACATACACGCAGAGTCGTTTTTCGATGCCGCTGCCCTTTCAGATTTGCGTGCTACTTCTATTCTTGTTTTCACATTACCGCTTCATTTGCTCATCAGTGCCAAGTAATAAAATTAGCCAGACCGTACATGTCAGTTTAGTTAATTAGGATAAGTTTTTTTTGCCTTTGCAATGATTAAAGCAAGCCTACTTTATATTTCCAAGGGTTTTGAGCGCTAATCCAGAGTAGTCCTCACATAGCTGCTTCCCAGTAGCCTGTTTCTTTCGGTAAGACGGTGATTTAGAATGCAGCTCTTTGAACTTCTCAACTGATCGGGAATGTGGCCATGAGTCACGTCTCTGTTCTGTGTTCATTACCCTAATGCTCCCCAGCTTCACGCCGCTGATCAAAACCTCACGCTCCAATGTTCAACAGAGGGGCGAGAAGCCCACCGGGTCTTCCTGCATGCTGGAAGAAGTGGAAACGGCACATTCTGTTAGCATGAGGCCGTTTTGTACTTGTTAACATTGCATAATTGCTTTGCTGTTAGATTGTGTGATGTTGCTTCTGTTGATCGGCGGGACTGGCAAGAGATTGCTGGATTTGTGTTGGCAAAACAGGCAAATATTGTTCGTATTACAACACGTCCAGATGCGTATCGCTTTCACTGGTATTGATTTTAAATTAGGCCCTTGTCCAATTTAATTAGACAATTAAATGATGATTCTTTATTTAATCGCTTCTTATGTGACAAACACATGACATTTGCTTACAATGCTGCTGCCAAGTTATTATCCGCCTCTGGTTCAAATCAGAGCTCTGGCATTTCTCTGCTTCATACCTGGTCAGAAATGAGTCGCAGGTTTGTTTTGATGGGGTTGTGGGCAACACAGAGCAAAACTATGCTAAATGCAAAAAGGAGAGTGCAAATGATGTTTGATTGTGCAATATTACAATGGCAAAGAAATATCTCTCCCAAAACGTTGTTTGAAACTATAGATGCGCATGATTGTGTCTAATCAGGCTTTTTAATTTGGCACAAATTTCTCTGCCACTTAGTAGAGGCTAGCCAAATTAGGCAGACAGCAACATTTACAATCTATCAATCAATCAATCAATCAATCAATCAATCAATCAATCAATCAATCAATCAATCAATCAATCAATCAATCATCAAGCTAACCTTTGATAAACATCAAAAATCTGAAAAGATCTGGTTGATATGGTCTCCTCCTGATGTCTATTCTACAGCTTGGGATTTCCTTTCGATGCTACTTAATTCTTATTGTAAAACTGCTTTAAAACATTGTTTATTTGTTTTACTTATTTAGTTTTATTATTATTTATTACTTTTTCAAATATTTTTTTATATCCTGTCCTTTAATTTCTATACACTCTGTAACATTATTATGTGATATGACACTGTTAATGTTATCTGATATCATGGGCAAACAATAAAAAGAAGACTTGTTTTGCATTCAACAGAACAAAGAAATTCAGAAAGGTGTCACCATGGTAGCCCTGCCCTAAAGCCATTCAATGTGACCAGAATCAATATCATCTGGAGGGAGAAGGGAAGCTTATGGTATTTAATTAAAGATTATTATGTTATTAACAGTAAGAACAATTATGTTAGTAGTGTGTTGTGGCTCTATCCTGGATATGCTAGGCTTTAAAACACATGCAGCTGTAAAGGGACAGCCCTCTCCTGAAAAAGGGTGGGATTGCAACTGCATATTTACATTTAAAGAGACACACAAGAAAACAATGTTTTTCCTTTCACCCAAAACGTACATTAACAGCCTACAATAATAAGTTGAAAGTTCATAAACACATTTTGGGATTCCTGAAAGTAGAGAACTGCAATTCTTGTGCCCTGGAATTTGATTTACAAATGAACTCTGGTTGAATTTTGCAAGGAGCAATAACTAGTCACTTCCACCAAATGTGTATTCGCATTTAAATTTTATGTGAACAAAACGTTCTGCGTTGGTTGTGTTCAGTTCTCAGCCCAGAGCTACTTGCCAAGATAATGTTCTTTGCATTCCGACAACGGATGCATCCATGAAAATGAAGAGAGAGCATCCAGCTTTTGTGGTTGGATTTTGGAGAAACATTTGGTACTGAAATTGTCATCAGTCAGAAACATGATGTTCTTGCACAGATGTTTAAATAGTTTGGTGGAATTTTTTGCAGTAGCTGCTAAGCCAACGGTTTTCATTTATCCATTTTCTATATTTTGTGTGACAGATTTAATAAATTTTTCCATACCGATAGCAATTACATGTTAAAGGTATTCACTAGCTTCATAAGACAAATAAAACAACATACATTTTATCATTTTGTTATCCCTAATCTCTCATTTTTGAGGGAAAATTTAAATGTGAGATTCTGGAAATTATATTTAAATAATACTTTATTGTTTTGTATTTTTTAAAACTATAAAAACAACTAAAATGTTCACACTTCACAATAATGATGGCTGCTTTCAAAGAACAAGCAGTGAAGCTTATGAAGCTTCAAAACCTTTATGAATCTTTTGTTTCCAATCAGTGGTTCGGAGTGCATATCAAATAGGCAAGGTCACATGATTTCAGTAAATGGGGTTCCCCTTCATACGGGAACTTCAACGTGCGTCTGGAACAGACTATGGGAGTACGTCAGACGACCAATCACTCTGAAGAGTAAGAAAACGGGCCAATGAAATGCCAAGTTGAATTGGCAGAGCTCTGCTCCACAGCTGGCAGCAATGAGCTATCAGCGCTATATAAGCTGCACGCTGCGGAGTGAGCCTCAGAATTTAATTACTTCAGAGCCTCTCACAGAGACTGAAGACACTCTATCTGCCAACCTGATTTCAAGACTGAAACCAGTTTACTCACCAGTGCGGGAGATGACGCGACAGCGGCAGTTGATCTGGGCTTCCTGTCCCCTGGGCGTTTCGCTGGTGTGCACAAAAGAGCAGTTTCCACTAAAAGAGCAGATTCCCTAAGAGAGCAACAGTCAATCAACACGTCTTTTTCAAGACGCTGTTCTGACTGTGCGTTTCTGGATGCGGTGGTTCCTATCTCCGGATGATGGGCACGGGTATCGCATCACACGTCTGGGGGTCCAGCATGTCGATGCGGTGCTCACGGAAAGCTCATGCTCTCACTGTGAGAGCATGGCTGTTGCACAGCTGAGATCGCGGCTCCAAGCCACCCCTGTTGCTCCCCGTGAAAGCGGTTAACACGCAGGCAGATCTGAGGATTACAGTGGGGGCTTATCCGTCGCCTCCGGGCCCGCGGACCCCCCACTCCTCCACAGCGCGCTCCATCCAAGCTTTTAGTGGTGGTGCGGTTCATCCCCCGGGATGCCCGCGCCTCCGCTTGATGACACCGGAGATCAGATGTCCATCGCGACATCGGAGGGCAAGCTGTCATGCTCAAATGACAGACCGGGCTCGCTTCCATCCTACGGGGTGCAATGCGTAGTCACGGTTCTCGAATCAGACATGATGGCTGCGCTTCCTGGGCTGCTTTGGCGGTGTGGCTGGAGATGGCTTGTCCCCCAGTCTCACCGCCGGACCGACTAGAGGTGTGGCGTGCGAGCTGATGTAAGATGAGTCTTCCAGCTCCCGTCCACTTCTTCCCAGGGGCGCACAGCGAGCGCACGCTGGCATAGACGGCGTTTTTTCTCTGCCCGGTCCTCGTGCGCTTCCGCCTTCACCTCTTCTGATGGCGAGGCGGCCAGTGGGTACGAAGCTGTTCCTCAGGTGGTTGGCCGCCACCTGAAGGGGTAAGCTGAGACCCCCGTCCGAGGCGGGTGGGTTTTCTGTGTCTCTCATGGCCAGACCCCACACCGTTGCGGGCCATGCCGCTTCTGCCCTGCACCACGGCACCTGCTGTGCTGCACAGGGGCGGTTCTTCCCCAGGCTTATGCGTAAGCATTGCACGGTGGTCGACTATGCTCTCATGACCTTCAAGTCGGCTGCCCGTGCCCTGGGGAGGACGATGGCCACACAGTGGTCCGGAAATGCCACCCTGAGCTTACCCTGGCAGACATGCGCCGCGCCGACAAAGTACGCTTTCTTGGTGTGCCCATATCCCAGGCAGGCCTACTCGGCGACACCATCGGGGACTTTACCCAGGAGTCCTCGGTGGTGAGAGATCAGCCGTGCGCGATGGAGCAGGTCATCTCCTGCTGGGCTCGGAAAACTGCTCCCCCACCGGACCCCACCGGGCTGTTCCTCGCCGAGTGCGCTCTTCCCGCGGCTCCAAAATGCTCCGCCATCACAGCCCGTTACACGGGCTAGTGAACGCGCCGAGCCCCCTCCGCAGGAAGTTGACGCTCCTGTCATAGGTCGCCGTAAAGTCCGGTAATCGGACCGCGAAGCGAACCCAAGACGGGCCACTTGGAGAGGAGGAGAACCGTTCTTTCCCCGGTGGAGGGCCGGGGCTACCCCGCGAACGAATGTAGCGATCCGAAAAGAGCGGCTTTTCCTCCCTCTGGGTGTGGAAGCCCAATTGCTGCCAGCATGGGACGCACTGCCTTCCAGCTCTCAGCTTTGGTGCACTTCGCCACAGGCTTTGAGGGCGCCAGAGGATGAGCTCCTTTCTCGCACCTCCAGCCTCTCCGCGGGATCCTGGGAGGAAGGTAAGAGTCAATCTCTTATTTTCAGTTCTTCCTCGGGACGCTCTGCTTCCCGGGGTGAGCACTCCCCTCCCGAGCTGCCCCTCCGTTGGCATGTCATTGATCAGTCCGATGGTGCCATTAGCGCGGGCTCTGCCAGCCTGGTTAGCGCTGCCCAGCCCGTCGCGGTGGCTCATGCGGACGATCAGACTCGGCTATGCGATTCAATTCGCTATCCGCCCTCCCAGGTTCACGGGTGTTCATACTACGAGGGTTTCCCCCGAGAGCGCCCCTGTCTTGCGAGAGGAGATTGCTGTCCTGCTGGCGAAGGATGCAATCGAGCAGGTCCCTCCAGTCGAGATGAAATGTGGGTTTTACAGCCCATACTTCATCGTGCCTTAAAAGAGCGGAGGGTAAAGACCAATCCTAGATCTGCGCATCCAGAAACCATTTCTCCGGTTTGCGTTCGAAGGATGAGGATGGCAGTACAAAGTCCTCCCCTTCGGGCTCTCTCTGTCTCCGCGGGTTTTCACCAAGCTCGCGGAGGGTGCCATAGCGCCGCTTCGGCTTGCGGGCATCCGCATTCTCAATTATCTCGACGATTGGCTGATTCTAGCCTCGTCTCGCGATCAATTGATTATGCACAGGGACAGGGTACTTCGGCACCTCGACCAGTTGGGGCTTCGGGTCAACCGAGAGAAGAGCAAACTTTGTCCAGTGCAGAGGATCTCTTTTCTCGGGCTGGAGCTGGACTCGATCGCTATGGTAGCGCGCCTCTCGGAGGAGCGCGCCAGGCTAGTGCTTTCCTGTCTGAGCACGCTCGACAGGAACATAGTGGTTCCACTGAAATATTTTCAGAGGCTCCTGGGGCATATGGCATCCGCAGCCGCTGTTACGCCACTCGGTTTGCTTCATATGGGACCACTTCAGCGCTGGCTTCACGATCGAGTTCCCAGATGGGCATGGCGCGCGGGCGCGCACCGGGTGCATACCACTCCGCTGTGTCGCCGCACCTTCAGTCCCTGGACGGATCTTGCTTTTCTACGGGCCGGGGTGCCCCTAGGGCAAGCATCCAGGCATGTTGTCATATCGACAGATGCCTCCAGCATGGGCTGGGGGGCCGTGTGCAACGAGCACGCAGCTGCGGGTTCGTGGTTCGGACCCCGTCTGCGTTGGCATATCAACTGCCTAGAGCTGTTGGCAGTGTTTCTTGCTCTCCGCCGCTTTTTACCGGTGTTAAAGCAGAAGCATGTGCTGGTCAGGACGGACAGCATGGCAACGGTAGCTTATATCAACCGTATGGGAGGTATACGTTCTCGTCGCATGTCTCAGCTCGCTCGCCGTCTGCTCCTCCGGAGTTATGCGGCTTAAAAGCTGCGCTCCGTTCATATCCCATACGAGCTCTACCGTGCCATCTTACATGCTCTCACAACAGTTAAGTTTCTGGGAGAATGGAGACTCCACCCCAGCACAGTCCAGCTGTTATGGGCACGCTTTAGAGGGGCCCAGGACATCCTGCCGCTTCTCCCGAGCGGCCCTTCGCCAGCTGCTTTCCCTGCTCTGCACGGATGCGCTGGCTCTCAGCTGGCCCTGGGTTTACGCAATATGTGTTTTTCCCCAGTGAGCCTGCGCACACAGACTCTGTGCAAGGTCGAGGAGACGAGGTGCGGGTCTCGCTCGTTGCGCCTCCTTGGCCCAACCGGACCCGAGTTTCCAGACACACACTCCTCGTGATGGCCCTCCCTGACGAATTCCCCGGAAGAAGTACTCCTTTTTCTGGGACGGGCACCCTCTGGCACCCGCGCAGCATTCTGGAACCCTCATTGAGGGTTTCTAGACAGAGCGCGGTAGACTTAGATGACCTATCAGTAGATGGTTAACACCGTCACTCAGGCTAGAGCACCCTGTATAGGCAAGCCTATGTCCTGTAGTGGAGTCTATTCATTGTGTGGAGCTCTTCTCTCTGAGAAGAACCCCGGACATGCCAGATTAGTGTTGTGTTTTCTTCCTTTAGGATAACTGGAGCGCAGGCTTTCACCCTCCACACTGAAGGTTTGGCGTGCTGCCATCCCTGCTCTCTGTGGCGGCAGATAGTAGCGCGCTGGGAAAGCATAACCTTATCAGCCGGTTCCTCAGAGGTGCGTGGCGCGAGATGGTTAATTCCATCCCCGCACCCCCTCTCTTGCCCTCTCTGGATCTCTCTAGCCCCAGCGGTTATGGTTAGGTCCGTTGAGCCACTCGACTCAGTATCTATAAGTTTTCAGCTCTGCTGGTCGTGTTGGTATCAGTCAGAAGGGTTAGGATTCCGGTGGCATTTTCGGTCAGCGAATCGTGCCAGGAATATGGACCGGCCTACTCTCACGTTTACCTGAGACCCCGGTTCAGCTTGTGCCAAGGTTCCTACCACCCCTTTTAATATTAAAAGTAGTAGTGAGCCTGCAAGCGCTGTCTGCGGAGGAGGCAGACCCAGCCCTTTTATTGTATGTCCGCGCACTGCGCTTAATGTGACACGTAGAGCATACGTCTTTAAGCAGCTCTTTTCTGTTATGATCGGCAGAAGGGAAGTGCCGTATCAAAAAAGAGGTTGGTCCATTTTATAGTTATGCCATTGCCCTCGCCTCATGTGCCAGGGCAAGCTGTGTCCCCCGGGAGAGAGAGCACACTTTTTTTTTTTTTTTTTTTTTAAAGCGGTGCCTCCTTTTCGGCGTGAGTACGCAGCGCCTTTTAACAGATTATGCAGAGCTGCGGGCTGGGCGACACCTAACACATTCATGAGATTTTATAATCCTCGAGTGGAGTCGGTTTCCTCCCGATTACTGGGTCACTCCGGTCAATCAGGACGAAATTAAACTCTGTGTCAAAAACGCTTGCTGCGCCATGCTCCCTAACCCGGAGATACGTGCGCCTTTTCTATTCTGCTAGTAAGTTTCCCGCTTGGCGAACCCTAGAGAATTCCTCTGAGGCCCCCAGCACCCGACTCAGCGGAGGAGCCGGGTGCCTGGCTCAGTGTGATGTCTGGTATGCCCACTCTTGGTCTTCCCACATGCTGAGGTTCGGTGCCAGCTATGCGCGGTCCCCGATGGTGATCCCATATGATTATTTCAGCCACGGAGTGTTCCCCCTGACCAGGCGGACCCGTGTCTTCCCTACCCGCTAACCAGCTTATCATATGTAGCACTCCCCCTCCATAGGGCTAGTCCATATGTCCTTACTGCCATCAAGTCTCCCCTCTTGGGTAGCAGGTGGCCTCCGCAGCGTCCTCCCCCTTCGGGGACTGGCACGCTTTCCCAACGTACTGTCGTATTTCTAAAATCCCTAGACTATATTAGCTAGGTAAAAGCACATTTACGACCCCCGATCTAAATTGTAATTATTCCCATGTAATGGTAATTAAGGGCCTAGGGGACGTTGGAAGGTTGCGCTCTTGGTGATGCTTGTGCGCCCACGCTATGCTTGGCAAACTTCACATCAGGAGCGTGACGGGCTTAGCTGCTGTGGCGTTTTCCATACAGTCTCCCATAGTCTGTTCCAGCCGCACGTTGAAGTTCCCGTATGAAGGGGAACGTCCTGGTTACGTCCGTAACCCACGTTCCCCGAATAAGGGAACGGAGATTAGCTGAGTGATCGGCTCTTCAGCAGGCAAATTCTGAGGCTCACTCCGCAGCGTGCAGCTTATATAGCGCTGATAGCTCATTGCTGCCAGCTGTGGAGCAGAGCTCTGCCAATTCAATTTGGCATTTCATTGGCCCGTTTTCTTACTCTTCAGAGTGATTGGTCGTCTGACGTACTCCCATAGTCTGTTCCAGACGCACGTCTCCGTTCCCTTATTCGGGGAACGTGGGTTACGGACGTAACCAGGACGTTTCGCTACGTCATAATAACTGTTATTATATATATATATATATATATATATATATATATATATATATATATATACTGTAATAGTCTATTGTAATGTATCATGTGTTATAATAGCATTTTCAGAATATCCATGCAAAGCAACCCCTTGATGGATTTCAAGATGGAAAGAAATGTAAATTGAATGCTAAAAATAGTTCAGTGTAATTAAAATCTGTCTATGCTCCACATTTTCTATGCGTATTAGTGTGCCGTGTTCATAGCGTAGAGTTAGTTCATCTGTGTATATCATGTCAGGAGTTTTATATGTATATCACAAAAAGAAGCTGCCTATGTAGAGAATTCTACATCATTCCATAATTAGGTTCCATTTCAGCGCAGACAGTATCTATGTGGGCAGCAGACAGCAAACAACTCTCCATATTGGAACACTGCCAGTGACATACTATCATTAGTGTCTATAAGTAGCAAAAAATCATTATAGTGATTCACCGTTGCATGTACTCGCGCTGATAAATGTACGGAAGCACACGCGCACTCAGCCTCCCACTCAGTCACACATTAATAGAAAGAGCAGGTCGGTTCACCGGCTCGCTCACGCACATGGTTGCCAGTTGCTATCTGTTATCACGACTCTCTCAGCCTCCTACACGCATACACTGTCCTGTAGACGAGAGAACAGCACAGTCCTCTTTAGTCTGGGATTTGCAACCCATTATCACGACTCGTATCACTTGGTACACACACACACTCTCTCTCTCTATAGGCAGATGAAAGTCTGTATTTTGTCTGAGGCTCTGCTCTAATTCTGATCAAGTAACATGTGAGGTAATGAGCCAGACATCTCCAATTATGGAGCTGCTTCTCTTAAAGTCGTGCTTTAAGGCAATTCATAGATTCCATGTGATGTCACAATGTGGTGCAGCTGCAATTTGTGGGACCAAACTGCAACTTTCTGTCTATCTGCTGTTTTGCTGATATGGTTGATTTATGGTGTGTTGCTTCAGTAGTGTTGGAGTGCAAACTACTTTTTATGACATAAATGTGTCCTGACATGATTAATAATACAAGAGATGTGGCTAAGCAGATATAAAGACAAATAAAAGAAGACCGTTTACAGATTTAAATGATGTTAATCTCTTAACTGATTGACCTAAAATGATGAAGTGTTTTAAGAACATTGCTCTGCATCAGACCAAAAAAAGGAGCGTAAGGGCGTGCTCACACTAGGTACAGTTGGCTTGAACCATTCCGAAGCGCGAGCAGCCCCCTCCCGTCTCCCCAACGGCCTGCACTCATACTGCCGTTTCTATCCGAACCATCGATGATGCGACTGTTCAGTTTACCAGGAGAAGCGCTCTCGCTCCATAGAGTGGCGATTGCTTTAGTTATATCGTTTTAGTCATTTGGGATGCAGTGACACGCAGTCATCAATTCATAAATAATCATAAAAGTCCTCGTGCTGCAGGTATTAGGAGGTTTGCTGAAAGTGCAGCTGATGTGCAGTAAGGGGTTTGCGTCTTTAATAAACTATGACAGTTCGTGTTCATTGAAAAGTACGAATGATTAATAAGTCTATATGAAATTTACTTAAAGTGACGTCACGTCACATCTTCAGTTTCGGGCTTTGCATTCACACTACAAGCGGTACCGCGCTCTGGCACACCTCTTCCAACCGGGCCAGGGCCGGCCAACTGAACCGCGCCTGAACCTGATTCGGAGCGCTCACACTTGTCAAACGAACCAGGAAACGCGACTGGGAACGGTTCGGATAGCATAGTGTGAGTACACCCTAAGAGTTGGCCGGCGCTGGCCCGGTTGGAAGAGGTGTGCCAGAATGCGGTTTGGTTGGGCTTTGGCGCGGTGCGCTTGTATGTGAGTGCAAAGCGCACCTGAGCCCGAAACTGAAGATGCAATGTCACTTTTAAGGGACTGTTTCATATGGATTTATTAATCATTCTTACTTTTCAATGAACGCAAACTGTCATAGTTTATTATAGTTGCAAACCCCTCACTGAACGTCAGCTGCCACCTTCAGCAAACCTCCTAATACCTGCTTTTATGATAATTTATGAGCGTCAAAAGTTGTGGATCTGTTCGACAAAATATTTGACTGCGTGTCACTGCATCCCAAACGACAAAAAATAATACAAAATGATATAAGTAAAGCAATGTCCACTGTGCTGAGCAAGAGCGCTTCTCTTCCTGTTTAACTGAACAGTCGCATCATCCATGACGTAAGCGTGCTCAGGTTCGGAATGCAAACGGCAGTGTGAGTGCAGGCCTTGGGGAGAGGGGAGGGAGGACACGGTTCAAGGCAACTGTACCTAGTGTGAGCACTCCCTAAATGTGTTGCCGCATTTACTAACCCCTGAATTGGTAATATAAGCTTACAGATTAACAGATTTAACTAACTAGCCCTTCCTGTGATCATCTTGAAATGATACATTTTGAGATCATAAAACCCATGCTGATGTGACGTACAGGTAGCTGTAAGCTTCAGTGCTTTCACACCTGCCTCAGTTGTGAGTCGAGGTTGTTTTCCTGTTTGGTGTGATTCAATTGGGCAGGTGTGAATCGCACTTGTGTGTGTGTACCAAAATGGACCAAACAAGTGTAGCCTATTGAGACCTGCCTAAACAGGTGTTCTTGATACGAATTGAAATGAACATTGGATTGTTTGTGGTACAGGGGCATTGTTAGGCTTCGGCCTCGGGTGTTTGGGCTTTAGCCCCGGGTGTATTCAGCCCCGGGTGTCTTGGTCATCCTGTCAAAAAAACATTTTGAGGCCACACATGGACTGATTTTGGAGCAGAGCGAAGGTAACTAATTCCAGCATTGGAGAGAGGTGGTACTCATTTAGCAATGCACGGAGTAAGCGTGAGGAAAATACTTAGGTGGCGTGAAAGCGTGAAAACATGAAGCATTCCAGTAAAGCAGCCGATTCTTTTCCCCTCAGAATGTCTGTTTTCCTTAATGCAATCCAACTACAGATCTTGCATAATTGCCTAGTTACCATACATATTATCAAAACTAATGCACTCAAGAAGCGCAATTGGATGTACAGGAAGCAAAATGTTTTTTCTCTGAGACTTGAAAATGGATTTGAGAGGCGGTTTTTCCCGAACTTGCAGAACATATTTAAGTGTAATTATTTGAGAATTTGGTTATTACACAAAGTATATATATTTAAAACAAATGATTATAATTTCATGAGTGAAATAAATATAACACAGGTTTTCAAAGACAAAATTTCCAGTTGGTATAACATTTTACAAAAAATATAGGCCTAATTGCTTTTTTTTTCTGTAGATGGATTATTATCTCACACTGAACCAGTATATTCATTAAAATTCATTCATTCATTCATATATTTTCTTTTCGGCTTATTCCCTTTATTAATCTGGGGTCACACACATGCACTACGGACAATTTAGCTTACCCAATTCACCTATAACCCATGTCTTTGGACTTGTGGGGGAAACCAGAGTACCCGGAGGAAACCCACGCGAACACGGGGAGAACATGCAAACCCCCCACAGAAATGCCAACTGACCCAGCCGAGGCTCGAACTATGATAGATAGATAGATAGATAGATAGATAGATAGATAGATAGATAGATAGATAGATAGATAGATAGATAGATAGATAGATAGATAGATAGATAGATAGATAGAACTTTTTTGAGAAAGCAATTTGCTGCTTAATAATAGTTAGTAAGGTAGTGGTAACATTTAGATATTGGGCAGGATTAGGAATATTATCGTACATAACATGTGCTTTATAAGTACTAACAAACAGCCAACATACATGTCAATAAGTAACTAATAGCGAGAGTTAGTTTGAGACAAAACAAAAAGCAACTGTCACTTGCATAAAACCCATGAATAAATGTCCAGAAATTTGAGGCTTCACTGATTTTAATGGACAAAACACAGTTCACTCTCATTTTGCGGCAAGCAAAGCGGAAGTGAAATCTGTGGTACCCACGAATAAAGCCAGCATCTGCTACATTTGTTCACGATTCAGCAGGAACATACGATACTGCGACAAACAGAATAGATTACATCATTCTGCAATAAAGCTTAACATATGGATTTATGTTCTGATGTAATACTCGCTAAGCTGCTCAATTCTGCAGCATTAAGCCCTCTAACTACCCATAAGCCCTGGTATTTACCCGTGCGAAATGGCGGGAATGTGAAATGGAAGTAAAAGAGACATTTAAAGATGAATATAATGTTTGGTTCTGCTCTCTCGGTGGCCTTAAATAAGTGATGAAGATTCTAGAACAGGTCTCTCATGTCCTTACAAGATTGTAGCGTGTGTAATTTCACAGACAGTACTGGGTACAGTGCATTCCGAAGCCATCTGCGGCTGTGCCATATTTCAGCATGGATGGATCGTCTGACAGCAGAAGTGAGAACAGTACATTCTCACTCTTGCATCTCTGTGTTCAGCTGTGGCTCTGAGATTTGTTAAGGGATAATAAAGAGTCAAAAGAGCCTCATCTTTCGTTTCCTCTGTGGCTTTTTTGAAGTTCTTTCTTCCACTGTATGAGAAAAGACAGTAAGCATTTAAGCTCAGAGGGCCATATATCAGAAATGTCAAGCTAAGAATGTCGATCTGGAAGCAGTTTTTGCCCCTTATGCACTTATACTCCGCATACACTCCATCAATTGTTCTGGCGGTTAAGTTCTTTTAGCATTATTCATAACAATAGACTGCGTCCAATAGGAAAACACAGCACAGTGTTTGTTTTTAGGTGATCATTGATTTTTGTTTGCGTCTGTGAATTTTCTTCTAGTTTCATTCCTTTATTTGGATTTTTGAATGTCATGCCATATAATTTTCCATCATTTTCTTGCTATTGAGATGAAAAGATAGGTCTTTAAAATGTCTTTAAAGGGGTCCTGACTAATGGTCTGCATCCAAATTCGCATACAGTCTGAGTAGGTGCTTGTTTTAAATAACATAGACTTCTATTACATTGAAGTAATTCTGTTCTTAATTGTATGAATGTGTGTATGAATGTTATCCGGATGTGATACATTCAACATTTTTGTCCGCTGCATTACTTAACTGTCAGTCATAAATTATCTTGCATGGCCTCATGGGATAGCTTTCATCGTATAGACTCTTCAGAATCTTACAGAAAGTAAGAACTCATTTAGATACCCTTATGAAAAAGATGTATACTTCAAGTTCACTTTTTAAGTATTTTTTAAGTATATTGACATATATGTTCAGTATACTACTTGAATACCTTAAGGACAAAATTGGCCCAATTTGGGTATATGAGTGTACTGTAAATGTAACAGTAGTACACTTTAAGCGGACGACTAATCTACAATGAGCCCTAGGCAAACGTGCACTGTATATTTTCAAGATAACACAATAAAAATTTGCCATTTAAAAATAGAATTCCAGAACAATCAAAACCCAAGCAATAACAATATAGATCATTAAATCACTTATTACTCTTATTTTGACACATGAATAATACAATAGCTGCATTACTTCACTGTCAAACATAAATCCTCTCGCATGCCCTCATGGGAGACCGTTCATTGTATAGACTCTTCAAAATTCAAGTCATCTGGATACTTGTTGACAGTAAGTTATTAATATTTTAAAAGTGGTCTCTTATAGTAATCAAACCTGCATATGCATTTGATGAAAAATACAGCACTGAAGAAAACAAATAACTTTGACTTTATTATAGTTTATTTTTTTGCAAGATTTTGCACTCAGATTTAGTACATTTTAAGTAAATGTCATTTATATAATTAAGTTAACATTTATTTAACTAAATTATCATTTTTATCAAGTATTTTGTACTTAATTATTTTATTGCAAAATGCACCTAGCATAAGTAAACAACAAAGCAGATGTCTTTCCTTCTTTCTTTCTTTCTTTCTTTCTTTCTTTCTTTCTTTCTTTCTTTC
>CAIGQV010018227.1:25086200-25097900 GCA_903798115.1 Danio jaintianensis | reverse complement strand
TTCTTTCTTTCTTTCTTTCTTTCTTTCTTTCTTTCTTTCTTTCTTTCTTTCTTTCTTTCTTTCTTTCTTTCTTTCTTCTAATATATTTTATTACTACTTTCTGTAGTTTTTTCTTTATCACAGAATAATTTTTAGTGCAAAAGTAAAATAAAACTAATGAATATAAAATAACAGTGACAAAGATGTATTGCTGGCAAAGCACAATTTCCAGCAACCATTCTCCCTCAAAAACGAATTTGCATGGAGACATATTATAGAAAACCGAATCAATTATACAACAGCAGCAGATATTCAATTACTCTGAGGCATTTATAGAATATAATGTTTGGGCGTAAATAATTTCTAGTTCTCAGGCAAAACAGAGAAGATGGAGTGCAGAATCAGCTCAGCAGTCAGGATGTGGTATGCTTTCTGGTATGTGTCGATTGATAAATCCATCCGAGACTATAGAAGTCTGAAGTGCATAACAATTTCATTCAAAGAGAAGTGAATATCTCAAAAGGATAGGTAGACTAGCTTCTTAACCATTTTCTATTGCGGTAGAGGAGTCTGAACTGAAATACATTATTCACAATGTTATTCCAGTCACTCCAACATGCACCGGAAGCTGTCCAAATGCAAAAAAGATCCAAAGCGTGTCCACAAACACTTTCTGAGTTCATCTACTGATAGAAAGAGAAACTTATTCATTGAAGTTATAGATCCCTGTGTGTTCTGATTTCTCAAACAGATGGTGTGAATGAAATTCATGACTTCACCACAAACACCAAGAATCTGCAGCTGGGAAAGTCTAAATTTATTCATACCCATGTCTTTTACCAGCACAAACACAAACAATAGCACACACACTCTCTCTCACGCTCTCTTTCTGTCGAACACAAACACGAACCTGAATTATGCACTGAAATTGGTTCACGCAAACACAATGAACCAGGGATATCACACTGACTGCCGGCATGCACAATGATGGTTCAGAATGTACCTTGGTTTTAAAATCACAGTTTGGTGTGTTTTCAATAAAAAAAGAGGGCAAAATAACAAATGCTTATTATTATTATAGTTTTTTTTGTGTATGTGTTTGGTTAAGTGAACAAAACACAAATGTTGTCTTATAATAAAACGGCCAGCTGCAACTGGCAACGATATATTTAGCATTTTATAGCGCTTTCTTTAAATGAGGGAAGAGATTTAAAATGCTGACATGTTTGGATGTAATATATTTTTATATTCGATTCTAATTTGCCCCATCTGTTTTACACACATGTGCACAGGCACTCATTCGTTCAATTCTGAAGAGTTGAATGTACACTCAGGATGTCAGAATGAGCTTTGGAATAATTCGATTTAAAATATTTACTGCTAAGTATACAACTTAAAATTGCTGAGAAAAAAATGTCTATGATATAAATAGGGCAAGTCATGTAATAGGTTTGTGATTTTGTTTAAATCTTGAACTCCCCCTGCAGTCACTATTTTTCTTTATGTAATCAAAAAAACAGTTAAACATTTTTTTTATATTTAAATGAAAACATATTCTCATGTTATGCTGTAAATATGATTCAGTATGTTAAATTGTTCTGTGATATCTACATAGTAGGTATGTGGCTTGGGTAAGTTCAAAGATTCACCAGAAATTGTTTTATATGCTCATTTATAAACTCAGAAATGAGCCCTAGAATGAAAAGCTGTACTTTGACCATATTTGGAATGTTCGTGATATTAATGAACTCTGCTTCACAGCTTGTCAGTACCTGTCAGTACCCCTCTACCTCTGAGACCTATTTAGAGTTGTGTTTTGAAGCTTTAAAGGGATAGTTCATCCAAAACAATGAAAATTTCCCTCAGGTGGATCCAAACCTCTATGAGTTAAGTCCCGATTTTTATTGTCGGTTACTAAAGTCACTATGTCAGATTAAGCGATTTTGTCTTGATACAATCTTGACTTGTCGTGGGTAACAAATGTGGCAGACTACACGTTCCTTCACGATCAGTCATCCCGTGACATCTACGACGAGAGTTATTTCCCAAAGCAGTCACAAGTGTTGCTATAACAATATTTCTTATCTCAATATAATTTTTTAAAATCTTATTTCAATCTCAATAAACACTGATGCTTGCTGACAACTAGGCTACATTATTTAAGGGCATTTGTTATGACATTGATAGGATCAAACGTTTATTTCCTTTTTAACATTAGGATATTTTCTTTTAAATCTAAATGTATATTTCCTGCTAGGGTTGCTTATTAAACACTCCCTCGCCTGAACTTCCCGCGAGTGAGACGGAGAAAATGAAAGCACATCAGCACCAAGGAAAAATCAGATGCTCAAGACTAAAGAATGACATATAAAAAAAAAATAGCAAATATATGACAGAGGTTTGTGATACAACAATTACAGTGAAGCATTAATTAAATCCTTATTTTCCACGGAGCGAAACAAGTCATCCACCCGCACAATTGAGTAGTGAAGGGACACAAACAAAAAATAATAATTTGTATATTTTTCTTGGAAAAAATATCTTTTTGAAATGAATTTTGTTTGGTATAATTTGTATCTTAATTTTTTGTTGGTCAGTTATCTACTAGATAAACAAGAATAACCAATAACATCTAAGGTGACGTGCTTCAAAACCAGTCCGCTATATGCTTCAGCGCCAAAGCACAAACTGGTTTGTTCAGAGAAACCTATATTAAATGACAAAATCATCCATTGCCGGTGAATTTCAATTTAATTACTTTAATCAAGAATTTGAATAAGCAGGACAGGCTTTTACAATGTATTAGGCACTAAACCTGTTCCCAGATTACCTTGGAAGAACAAACTCGGTCGGAAGAGAACTCAGAAACTCATTGCGAGAATGATGTCTGCTTATTTATGCCAGTCTGTCAGATAAAATTGCATAAGTTAAGTTTGCATAACCAATGATTGATCTTATCCACCCGTGACCCACCCATAAGTAAATATGCAGCCTATTTTTTGATTACTTTATCCGCAGATTAACGGCAGCACCCACACATATAACTGACAAATGATGTGCTCCTATTGCTCAGTGTTACCCACGTGACGGAACTCGTCAGGAAGAACGGGGAAAAAAATAAAACATGCTAGACTTTCTGCGATGGTGTCGTGAGGCGTCACAGACATGGTATTAGTTGTCGTGAACTATGCCACATTACACGAGAAGAAACGATTGAATCTTGTGTCACGACACCCATTTGTCGTTTACGACTCCCTACGACACCCTACGTCAAGGAAATCGTGCCGAAATCGTGACAAAATCGTGTGATCTGACCGGGGCTTTACTTTATTCTGTTGATCACAAAAGCAGATATTCTGAAGAAAGCTAAAAACCTGTAACCACTGACTTCTGTAGTAGGAAAAACAAATACTATAGGAGTCAATGGATGCAGTTTTTTTTTTTTTTTTTTGAAGATATCTTATTTTGTGTTGAACAGAAGAAAGACAGAAAAAAGAAAGTAAATGATGACTGAATTTTTATTTTTGGCTGGGTAAGCTATCCCTTTAACGCATATATGAGTTTCTGAAGTTCATTGGCATACGCTCACTCCAGCAAAATCACACTAATAGCTGAGCGATATAACACTATATATAAATGTGCATTTAACACTTGTACTCAACAGTCTACAGGTGTTTGGTGACTCATTTGAATTTTGAATTTGAATTTATTTGAATTCATTACCAACATGCATGGAAATTTTCACAATATATATGTTAAACTAACAAAAGGTACATTTTAACAGACTTTATGCCTCTTCCGGGTGGTGCTTTATTCCATGTTAGGGCTCCAGGCTGAGAGTTTTTTAATTTCATTTTAGTTTTAATGCTAAATTGCCAAACTGATCTGCTGCGTATGAGAAATATCACCCAAAAAGGAACACACAAACTGCGTTTTGCTGGACTGGTCATTTACATGGTCAGTAAACAGGGCTGTTCAAGTTCATTACAGGCCTCTTCAATACAAACCACAAATTAAACTACTTTAAATGCAATTGAAACACTGCTCCCATTCCCCATAACAGAAAACAGCTCATCATTCACTATTACCATGTTTTTCTTGTAATAACAATAATGTAAACCATTGGCAGAAAAGCTGGGATATTCATATCAATTTATTTTATGTTATTCATTCATTTTCCTTCGACTTAGTCCTTTTATTAATCAGGGGTCGCCACAGCAGAATGGAATGAATCTCCAATTTATCCAGCATATGTTTTACGCAGCGGATGCCCTTCCAGCCGCAGCCCAGTACTGGGAAACACCCATACACTCTTGCATTCACACACATACACTTTGGCCAATTTAGCTTATTCAGTTCACCTACAGTGCATGTCTTTGGACTGTGGGGGAAACCGGAGCACCCGGAGGAAACCCACGTGAACACGGGGAGAACATGGAAACTCCACACAGAAACGCTAACTGACCCAGCCAGGACTCGAACCAGCGACCTTCTTGCTGTGAGGCGACAGTGCTAACCACTGAGCCATCGTGTCACCCTTATTTTATGTTATTAATGGTTTAATTAAAGGAGTAATGTAATATCATTTTTTTTTGTACTAAACATTTTTGTACTAAATGTCTTTAGGTTTTTGTTTTTCAAATATCGTAGTTAGAAATGCTATTTTATTATTATTATTTTCTTTCTCCTTTTTCTGGAGAAAATATTATTTCTTTTAGATTGGCCGGAATAAATTATTATACTTATTCAACAGTATTAGCCCCATTAAGAATTATTATTATTTTTTGACTGGCTACAGATCAAACCACTGTTGTCCACTGACTTGCCTAATTATTCCAACTTACCTTATTATTCCAACTTACCTTATAACTTATTTTTATTCTGTAGTTAAGCCTTTAATTTAACTTTAAGCTGAATACTAATATCTTGCAGATTACTAGTAAAATATTATTTACTGTCATCACGGCAAAGGCAAAAAACAATAGTTATTAGAAATTAGTTATTAAATCTAATATTTTTTTTAAATGTTCACTCCATTAAACGCCACTTGGTAAATATTTGGAAAATAATACAAATTTCACAGGAGGGCTCATAATTTGGCTTCAGCTGCGTGCCCCTGTATCAGCCATTGCTTTAGGTTTAATAAACCACATCGTGTCAGGGATTAGTCAATATTGTTCCATAAAAAAAAACTCAACATCATAATTATTGTGCCATTGCTACTTTCTCTGTAGATTTGACTCTTTGTCTCTCTTCCAGCTCGAGGGCCCTTGACCTGCAGTTGTGCGTGGTCACGCGTGAGATGGAGAGCATGAGGGTGGAGAAAAAGACTGCACTTTCAGAGCTGGAGAATGAGCGTGCTTGCCGCCTGCACCTCAGGTAAGGAAATGAGGGAACAATGGTCAAAGAGAGACAAAAGAAGGAGCGCAGCAGATAGGGCAGCAGCTCGTGAGTGCGTGTGTGGAGAGTCTGCAGTAGCCACCTCAGCCACGGCACGACAGGAAGAGCTCTGCAGATGGGAAACAACTGTGTGCATATGTGAGTACACTTGTGGCTGTTTGCAGGCGCAAGTGTGAGAAAAAACACAACGTGAAAAAGGAAGGAGAACTAAAAAGAGAACAAGCGTACATGGATTTGAGCAGAATAGATTTTCTCTTTTGTTATGCTGCTAATGCGTATATGGATTTCAAACTTTTTTTGTATATCAGTTACATTGCTTGTAGGGCTTGACATTCACATTTTGGATCACCAGCCACTGTTGCTTGTAGTTTTATAATGCTAGCCACAATTTTGCTGTGGGAATATATTTGCTGGGGAATATATTTTATATGCATACATTTGACTGTGGCTTGCTAAAATTACTTGATACTTAATTGATTTTAAATGTTGTGTTATGTCCACATGCCTCCTCATGTATTTCACTTTTTTGTTTGTTGTGCATGACCTTGCTCAATGTGCATGAGCAAATGGGTTGTGGTTTCATAATGTTGCATTGTTTTTATTTCACATGACTTTTCAGGGCTCAACACTAATTATTCACCCAAATTTTCTGTGGCCACACCAAACAAATTATTTCTTAGCCACAGATTTTAAACAATGTGTCAAAACAGACAAAAAATAGCTGTATACATACACTTTTTATTAAACAAAAAAGTTCTTTAAAAAGTTTAGGGGCTCTTCTTGATGAGGAGTGCACTATTCTGTAAATAGATTCCACTTCAGGGCATAGACATGCATTGTAGATGGGGCTCTGGCCTGAGTGATGGTTTGACCCACCTAACTCTTTTGTGTCCTGTCTATGGGCAACACGTGGATGTTTCATTGATCCGGATGCAGGTGCCAGAAAGTGCCCAGAAAGTGAGGCTCAACCAACAAGACCTGCTACTTGTCCTCCCTGACCTTACAAGTAGTCTCACTGGGGGAAAGGCATATTTGCGTGAGTCCTGGGGCCAGCTGTGTGTCATTGCATCTGTGCCGAGGGTGGCCTTGGTTAGAGAATCAAACCACCGGCAATGGGTGGATTCAGAAAAAGTAAACAGGTTGACCTGGGCTTCCCAGAATCACTCCCATATCAGCTGAACCATGGAGTCTCCATTCCTTCTGGAGCACTATTGAGTTAATCTGGTACATGAACTGCATGCATCGATTTGAGCAGCAATCTCCTCTCGCAAGACAGTGGCGACTGTGGGACTCACATTTGTGAAATAGACACTCCTGAACTTCGGAGGCTGTTGGTTGAACTGAATCGCATAGCTGAGTCTGATTGTCCTAATGAGCCAACGAGACGGGCTATATTATACAAAATATCAAATAGCATTAATAGACAATACTGAAAATAAAAAGGTAATATATTGAAATTGAGAATAATGAAGAAATAATCAATGTCCACTTGTTGTGGTCTAACCTTACACTAATAGGAATAGTAGTTTCATGATGGGTAAAGTGTTTCTGTCACACTCCTGCTGTCTGTATTAATTGCTTCTCTGTGATGCAGGACTCTGTGAATTGCAGCATTAAAACTACTGATGTGTTGCACACCAGTGAAGCACTGTAACACAGCAGTAAACTTAAAAGGTAGTTTTGTTTTGACCACATTACCTGCTTATATCAACCAATAATTCCAGCTGCTTTAAGCAGTTTATCATCATCACCATTAGTCAACAAGAAAATATTAAATTAAAACTTTAAGACTGAAATTAGAATACATGGCCTTGAGAATATCTTTTTAAAATACTGTAAACATTAGATTTCTAAAAGGTATTTACGTGTCACAATAGGGGACTTTTTGATTACAATGTAACCCAAATCAAACCAAAAACCTTGACCACAAAACCGTGATACCAACCGAACCAACAATTTTGTTTTCACTGTTTACTGTCCATAATTTGTGCTTTAAGAAGTTAAAAATCCAATGCACCATCCCAGTGAACATTCTTCTGGCATTCGGTCCTGCCCTATCAAGTGAAACATACCCAAATCTGATGAGCTCCAGTGATTTTCCTGCTCAGGTAAATTTTCCTCCTTCATTGAGCCAGCCCCAGAACCCCCCAATTCTGCTTCCCCTACCGACAGAACTGTGGGGATTGGGAATATCCTTCTTGGAATTCTCTAGCAAATTTGCTGATGCACCACCATAAACAGCTCTCCTCTCTGCCTCTGACTGGGTGTAAATGCACAAAGTTATCTTGACTTCTTCACATTCTCCAGCTCATCCTGCTCTGTCCAGGACATTTTCCATTTTTTGACATAACAAAATGGACAGTCAATTTTGCAACATGCACTTGTCACAACAAACACATTTTTTTTTCTCACAGTCTAAAGTTCAGCTGTATGCTCTTTATCTCTGTTTTCAAACTGACCCGATCCCCTCCATTACTCCTCTTGTTCCCCTCCAAGAGGCCAGCGGACAACTGCACAGATATCTCCTTCATTACTAGTGCAAGTCTTGTGGCAGCTGATCAAAGTCCAAGGGATCTGAGTTTGGTGTAAGCAAAGATCAAAGCCAACTCCAATGTACAAGTCAGCTCCAAATAGGTGGGACTTGAGCGATCAATTGATTTATGTCTCGTACGTAACACAGAATCTAACATGTTTTATTAATGTCTACACCCACCCCAAGCCTAAACCTACCCCTTATAGTAACCTATTTTTTACCAACTCAAACCTTAAACTTACCCGTTACAGTAACTATTTGTTTAATTAATGTCTACACCTGCACTTACCCAACCCTAAACCTACCCCCTTACAGTTATGAAAAACAGTAATCGTAGTACAGAGTCACAAAAATTATGCTTTATTGATGTGCACATGCTCAGTAGCTGTAGCTTTTAGGGATGGGATGGTTCATAAAAAAGATAAAAATAAATAACCATTCTGTTCTCCTGTCACAGTTGTTCAGTATGTGTGTGTATTACAGTTAGCATTATTTTTTTTTTTATCATTTGACAGGGAAGTGAGCATTCTCTCCCTCTCACACACTCTCTTTCTCTCTTTATCGTGTTCGCACTTCTGTTCATTCAGCGGAGGCATAGTACAGCCATTTGATGCCGCATGCACTTCCTATTTGCATGCACAAATTGCACATAACCATCATGTAATTCAAATACAAATTATTTTTATTTATCGTTTTTTTTTTTGCATACTACCACCAGTGTCCTGCCACTGCAGTGATGTGCTTATCACATACATCACTGTTGTTGCTGACTCTCTCTCCCGTTTTGCCTTTCTGAAATGCAGAACAATAGCTCCTCATTCAAACCCATTACCCACCCATGTGCCTTCCTATTCCAGAAAATCAGAACATTAGCTCCTCATTCAGACCTGTCATCCACCCCAGCGCTTCCCTATTTGGACTTGGCATTCCAGTAAACCATGCTCTCCACCATCTCCATAATCTGTCTACCCATCTTATTATCCAAGCTGTATTCCCAAGAAAGCTCTGCTCATGTTTCAAATCACTCCGTATTTACTATAAACTACAATTCATGACTATTTCTTGTTTTTTAATCTTTCTACATATTTTTAAACAAAAACAATTCAGATCCAACAAAACATATCTTAATGGGATTCATTTTTTTCACATAAACGTTTTGGTAATTAGCGCCCTGCCATTAATGCACAAATCTCCTTCCCTACTTAAAGGCCATCAAATATCTAAGACTCGCAATTTAGATATGTGTACAGTGTGCTGAGGAATGTGCTGAGTCGAGTTGGTTCAGTGGTTAGCACTGTCGCCTCGCAGCAAGAAGGTTGCTGGTTCGAGTTCTGGCTGGGCCAGCAGGCATTTCTGTGTGGAGTTTGCATGTTCTCCCCAAGGTCATGTGGGTTTCCTCCAGGTGCTCCGGTTTCCCCAACAGTCCAAAGACATGTGGTGTAAGTGAATTGGGTAAAATATTGCTTTGAGTTTACATTGCTTTTAGCTTTTTTGACTCAAACTTAAGCGCTCTGCATCACAAGTACAAGACCACACAAAGTGAACTGCAGAGCAAACTGACCATGCCAGCAAAGTTGTATGAATGGAGATAAATAAGAGAGCCAAACATATTTGATTACAAATCATAGACACCATAAAGTTGTTTTGTGGTGTTTATTTGATGTTGTGCAAAGAACTGTGTGACAATAATACTTTATTCATTGATATTATGTCCCTATAAATATCATTAAGGCGAAAAGCAACAAAAGTTGTTGGCGTCATACTGCCCCTAGTGTATTCAAACATATAACAACATTTACAAAAATGAAGCTGAAGCACATCATTCCAATGAGCCTTTGTTGGATTTTTCTCATTGAGTTACATGTATTAATCAATACACTGTCACAACAGGGATTTTTCTCAGCAGCCATTATAATTTTATTTATAGTTTTTCTCTTTTCAGCACATCTTTTGGGGAAAGAATTCAAAGGCAAACTTATGAACCTGCTACCTAGAAATCTTGTGAAATCTTCCTTCTGAGATGTTATCTGACAGCTTTTCACATGATGTCAAAGCAGAGCATGACCTTCGTGTTGAATGGTATTTTGAATCCTTGATACTTTTTTAGGGGTTCTAACTCAGAGTTTGAGCTGAGCCTTAGGTTTAAGCCTTCGAGGACAGCAAGTCAATTATGTCTAGACTGAATGAGCAGGCAAACTTGTAAACCTGCTTCCTAGAGACCTTGTACAATCTTCTTTGTGAGATGTTATCTAACATTATTTCACATAAAAGCAGAGCGTTTCCTTTATGATTTTGTTGAAGTCGTGATACTAGTCATGTGAAAAGACCTTATGTAATAACATTCAAGTCACTATTGAGAATAGTTTTGCTATTATACGTAAATAATAATAATAAAATAGCCACAAATGTCATTGCAATCATCATTTTAATCACTAGCTGAACATATTTTGGAGAAATTTGTACTTTTGTCCCCTCAATAATGAATGTCAATTGGATTCAGAAAAATTTGAGCTCCACTTTTAAACAGTTTATTAAATTCAACCTTTTCATCTGAATGCAAATAGCTAATCATGCAGTCACATGGCAGCCACTCAGTACATTTAGACATGGTCAAGATGACCTGCTGAGGTTCAAGCCGAGCATCAGAATGGGGATTTAAGCAACTTTGAATGTGACATGGTTGTAATGCCAGACGGCCTGGTCTGAGTTTTTCAGAAACTGCTGATATACTGGTATTTTCATATACAACTATCACAAACAAAATAATTAGGGAAGAAATGACAAACACAAACAAACAAGTATTTTGGATTGAAGGGTGACAAGAGTGTGGATTTTCAAACCACTCCTGTCCTACTCCCACCAAACATTAATATAAAATAAAGAAATAAATCCCATTCCATTACACTTCCGTGTCCCTTTTTTAGAAAGAATCTATCACAGTAAAAAAGATACTGTATAGATACTGTAAGATAATGTATATATAAAAGTATAGATCATGATTGTTATTTTATTGAACTGCAAGCTTAAACATATAAACATGTGTGTGTGTGCGTGTGTGTGTGTGCGCGTGTGTGCGTGTGTGTTGTTATGATCCCTGCTCCCGCCCACTCCTGATGACATTTTTTCCTGTCCTGTCCCAGTCACATGATTAATAGGGATTTTGTTTCTCCTCGCGTAGGATTCATGTGACATGCGGGACTCTCAGAAAATTGTCAGCGTCTATTTTGGATTCCTTAAAAAAATGCAACAAATATACAGTAGACTCTCTCTGCCTCCCTAGACTCGTGATTCATTGGTCAAAAATACAGACAACAAAACATTTTAATAAAATTATAATTTAAAGAAGTCTAAATGTATTTTAGTTATATAAAATCTGAGAACTGAATAAAAAAAACAACTTTTCAATGTCAGATTTGTGAGTTGCAGTTACTTTTTAAAATGTATTGTATTCATCTTGTGGAGGAAAAAGTTTCTTGAATAGTTATCCTGGATTCTCTGGGCCACAATAATAATCATATTCTGAAAATCCGATTTTACATCACTCCTATACCATTGCATTGTGGCTGCAGCTTTTTTGCAATGACAAGGATTTCATCAGAAAATATAAAAATGCCATTGTGAAGCAAGTCTTTCCTCTGACGGTTGGTGAAAATGAGTATGCTGAAATACACTTTATTCTCCACTTCACAAAGATGTGAAGTAGATTTCACATCTTTGAACTGCCTCAATCATCAGAGCAAGGGAAAAAAAGAAAGAGTGTAATTTGGAGATGTCTTCCCTCCTTAACC
>CAIGQV010018227.1:25018771-25071611 GCA_903798115.1 Danio jaintianensis | reverse complement strand
GTATAGGTGAATTGGGTAGGCTAAATTGTCCGTAGTGTATGTGTGTGAATGAGTGTGTATGGATGTTTCCCAGTGATGGGTTGCGGCTGGAAGGGCATCCGCTGCGTGAAACATATGCTGGATAAGTTGGCGGTTCATTCCGCTGTGGCGACCCCAGATTAATAAAGGGACTAAGCCGAAAAGAAAATGAATGAATGAATTAGAGCTGGTACACTGACAAATGAAACATAATGGTGTCAAACTGTAGCTTAATAATATGGGTAATATATTAAATAATAATAAAATTATTAGTTCTCCCAAACATGTATCTCATCCTTTCATTAGAACATTAGAAAATATTTTTCACTTGTACACATTATGCTTCGTGATTCATAACATGCATGTCAATAGCTACACTAAACATTAGTAAGAACATTTTTACCTTTAATCCACAACATGCATGTTTACCACATTCTTCCAAGGCAAGGCAATGATCAAGGTTTTAGTCGAAAATGTATAATATATATATATATATATATATATATATATATATATATATAAAGGGGCGTCACGGTGGCGCAGTGGGTAGCACAATCGCCTCACAGCAAGAAGGTCGCTGGTTTGAGCCTCTGCTGGGTCAGTTGGCATTTCTGTGTGGAGTTTGCATGTTCTCCCCGTGTTTGCGTGGGTTTCCTCCGGGTGCTCCAGTTTCCCCCACAAGTCCAAAGACATGCGCTATAGGTGAATTGGGTAAGCTAAATTGACCGTAGTGTATGTGTGTGAATGAGTGTGTATGGATGTTTCCCAGTGATGGGTTGCAGCTGGAAGGGCATCCGCTGTGTAAAAAACTGTGTCTGTGTTGTTGTGCTTGTTAACATTAGTTAATGCACTGTGAGTTAACAAACTAACCATGAATGACTTTATTTTCATTACTGTGTTACATGTACTGATCATTGTTTTTCTTGTCAGCAAATACATTAACTAATATTATCTAATGGAACCTTATTGTAAAGTGTTGTTATACTTTTTATATTTATGTAATATTACATGCATTTTATTCTGTTTTTTTTTTTTTTTTTTAAACAGCACATTGAAGCTCTCTATAAAATAAATACAAAAAATACTACTTGTCTGATAAATGATGACAGAACTATCATAATAACAAATTAATAATTTAATTACTTAGTTTGTGCATGGTACAGGTAAAGTGCAGCAGCTCATTCTTCTTCTTAGTTCCAGCTGATATTTTCTCTACACTGCTGCCTGTTGTCGGTAGAGATTAGTGCAGTCAAACACACAGCATAAATATCTCTCACTGCCTCTGAGGTGTACACACTGTGTGTGGTGGTTTGTGCCAGAGCAAAGAAGTCAGACTTAACAAGACTTAACTTGTGCACATTCTCATAAACTATACCACTAGCACTGAATCTTCAGATTAGTGCTTGATCGATGACCAAATCTTCAACTTTTACATTTGATCTCATTCCCACTTTTCAGCATTAGGTAACAGTTAGCTACTATTTAGAAACACTAATAAAGGCCCACCCAGGATAAAAAATATATATTTTTTAATTGTTCACATTTTAAAAGAGTAGCAGAGTCTTTACAACAAGTATGATGATATGTTGCAAATTCTTAATCTGTTCTCCAAACAGTCAGCAATACAAAAACGAAAATTAAACTATAAATAGGATGAAATAAAGTTATTATAGTTATTCTGTGAAGAGCAGCAACCAATTCTTTCATTTTCATTTATGTTTTAAACAGCATTAAATGACATTGTCACTTCAAGACACTTTAAGATCACAATTAATTACTTTGCTAACTGTATATTTTTCTTTAAGGTACAAAGGTACAACAGACTTTTTTCTTTTCTTTTTGACATTTTTGAGTGTATTTGTCCATTGAAGCACACACCCAAAGCCCAACACTGCCTATACTTGTCTGTGATCTGCATGCACAGAAGCCACCTGCGGAACAGCAGTGATTTTGCAGTATCAAGCATGCTGACAGCCACACAATGTTACATGATTTGACTGATCTGAAGGAAGACTGGCATTTAAAGTATATGGAACAGAATGCATCACTGTCTTTTCATATTCATTGGAAACCAAAATCAAAAACAAAACTAAAATTATGTTTATTGCACAGCCGTGCTGAACTGAATCTTTAACTGAATCTTTAAAAGCAAGTGGAGCCCCTGGTGGCTCAGGGGACATTTGGAAGTTGAGAAAAGACATGCTCTAGTTTGATATGCTTCAATATGTTTCATTCCAATTAATTGGCAATAAAAAACTATAGCTTCTTTTACACTGTAAAACCAGTAAATTGCTGTAAAATTACCTGAAGGACTTTGCTTTATAAATAAAAAAAATCTTCTGTATTTTTTTAACAAAAGCACCATTCACACATTCATTTCAAAACACTGGTACATTCTGAGACATCATTAAGCAGAAATGACCTCTAAAAGGCTGCAGTTGAATTTGTAAACATAAAGACGGTCAGTGTGAATTTATACAGCAGTTTTTGTCCCAGAGACAAACCATAATACTAACCTATAGGAGAAAAATGTTTTTGCTTGCATCTAAAGGCAGAGGTGCTAAAACTGCAACGAAAACAGAAAACTAAAACAATTATGAGAGGTCTGTGCATAAGACATGGCCAATTCTGTGGATACATGGAAAAGTGTTTAGAACATCTCAGATGCAGGTATGTGAATTGAACACATTTGCATGTCCAGAGATATGTTTGAGTATATTCTGCAGTTTGTGATACCCAAATTGAAATGAAAGTCTTCTGGTGTTACTGAAATCTGGTTCTCCACTTGGCAAATCGAACACCCCTCCATGTGCACGCACATCACACAGCTGAACTCAGCATTTATTTGATAGTTTTTCCACTGTTGGCACTAAGAAAGAACATAGGATTGTTTTGTTTGATTAATAAGCAGCAACTGTCTGGACAAAGGATCCAAAGGCTTTAATTTCAGATAACAGTGTGGAGTGAATGCATCATCTGCATCGGGAGGTGCTGATTGGTCCGTAGTAGATATCAGCACGTTCTGAACTTGTACATGCTCATACTGTACCAGCAATTTAACTTCTGCATTTGCAGACAGCAGAATTCTACCAATTTACTGGTAATGTTACAACATCTCGTTCCTGAAAATTTGGTAGAACAAGCTTTTCTTTCTTTTTAAAAGAGCCTCTTCACACATGATTTCTTTATGCCAATTTACCAGTAATTAAAAAAAAAAAAAATGTGTGAAATGGGTAATTGACAGTATATCTGAATTCCCCTTGTTTAAAGAGCATTGGAAGCTGCAGATGATATAACTAGAAGGCATATTTATAATAAACAGAATGTTTTTGTTGACATGGACCGGGGATAGTTAAGAATATTGTGTCAAACTGACGTCAACAGAGAAAGAATTCCACTCCAAATACTGAATCAAATGGTCAGATTTTGATTAATGATTACCGAAACAAAACAAACAAAAAAAATCAGTTGATTAGCTTGCATGGATTACTTGTTCACATAAAGTGTAACAAATTTAACAAAAAATAACAATGTGCTCCAGCAAAATAAACATCATGATTTTTGATTTGACACAGACTTTAAGATTGACAGCACAGGAGGGATGGTGTCTTTCTTGTGACAGCTGTGTGCTGTCCAGTTAATATGTGGACAAATGCAAAACAACTCATGCAGAAGTGAACCAAATTTAAAAATACATTTCAATGAAAGATATATATATATATAAAAAAAGTTAAATTAGCATTCAAAATATTTATTAAATTGATAATTGACAGAAATTATTCTGTTGATGACACACAACTTTGCTGTTATTATTTAGCAACATTCCTGGAGAATCTGTTGCCATGAAAATGAAAACAACAGTCCTACAGTTTCTCCACTAGAGACCCTTCTCATCTCACACGGGAAAACCATGGACTTGGCAACCCTGGTAATTATCATCACAAAATATAGGTCATAAAATCATTTGTATTTTATCAGTGTGAACACACCCATGGTTATCCGTACAGATATCATCCCGGGTGTGAACACTTTTCCACACTTTCATTTCCAATGGTAAATAAAATACTTAATTTTTCTGAATCAGTATAATCAATAGGTAATATAAAGTATTCTTTGGTACAGACATGCCCCTATTGTTCATGCAGCCTGGGAAAGCCAAAAGCAAGTTCAGACAGACTAAGACAGGGCAGGACTTTAGATTACTCCCCGTATACACACACACAGGCATTATGCAGTAGTATGTTAACAAGCTTTATCCAATGCATTCACTGAACCCTAACCCAGGCTGGGTCAGCACTCGCAGCTGCTGTTCAGGCACTTAGTCAGCTGAGAGAGACAGGTAGGGTTTGAATGTGTGTGTGTGTGCCTGCGTGCGTGTGCGTGTGTGTGTGTGTGTTTTGAAAATGTCAAAAAATGCAGTTTGTTTCCTGTGAGTTGGTTTAAGGGTAGGGTTGGAGTAAAGGGGTATAATATACAGTTTGTACACTATAAACATCATTACGTCAATAAGAAGTCTCCTTAACCCTGTAAGACCCAAATGTAGAAAAACACACAATGTTACCTTTTAGATGCTCTTATTAGAATGCAGTAAACAAAGAATAGGTTTTTAGGTTGTAATATTGCAGCATTAAGCCTTTTGGGGTAGCATAAATACAGTGATTATACTCACTGTCTGCAAAAGTAACAACAAAAGTAAACACCATTTAAGTTGTTTTTTTTTAACAGGTTGTACTATTTATGTAGACCTGTAACAGTAGCTTATATATGACGTATTATATGAAAAGTAAAATAATATATAAAAAGTTCAGGTGTAAAAACCTTTAATTACCATCTTAAATTTCATTTCTCGTCAAGATATAGTTTGCCTTTATTGTCTTTAAAGATAGCTGTATGTGTGTGTGTGTGTGTGTGTGTGTGTGTGTGTGTGTGCGTGTGTGTGTGTGTGTGTTGATGTGCATTAGACAGCAGGTTTGGGACTGAGTGCAACAGAGCTGATGGTAACCAACCCCATTACCTGAAATGCTTCAATCAGTAGGCAGAGGTTTGGTCTCTCTTTCTCTGTCTCTCGTTCTCTCACTTCATCTGTTTCTGTGCAAACACTTCATTGGTCTGGGTTGTTGACATGAATTACTGTGCCCGCTGCTGTTGTTACAAGTTCTCTGGTATTTTCTCACCCATCAGAGAATTTGCTTTGTTGTCATCTATGTTATGGCATGCACAAGCACTTGTTTGAGATTTTCCAGAGTTAATTAATGTTACTTTCTTGGTTGATTGATTCACTGTATGTGGTTCAGTCTGTTATTTCTTCATGTGGATGGCTCTCAAGTATTCACAAAAAATTATGTATATATATAAAGAGAGTTGTGAATGAAATTTTACATCATCAGAACATAAAGACATCTGATCTTTGACTGGTCTTATAATTTGGAAAATAAAACCTCAAATGAGGACAACACGGTGGCTCAGTGGTTAGCACTGTCGCCTCACTGCAAGAAGGTCTCTGGTTCGAGCCCCGGCAGGGTCAGTTGCCGTTTCTGTGTGGAGTTTGCATGTTCTCCTCGTGTTGGCGTGGGTTCATTCCGCTGTGGCGACCCCTGATGAATAAAGGGACTAAGCCCAAGGAAAATGAATGAATGAATGAACCTCAGATGAACAACAACATAGCATTAACTAATTAAGTCAGGCACTACTTAACTGATCATCAGCAGAAGTTTGTTGGAGTCTTCAGGTGTGTGCTAACACATTAACTGTCCGACAACAAAAACTGGTTCGTCCAAAAAGACAATGGGTTTCATTCACTAAAATAGACTTGTTTCACTTTTTAAAATAGGATTTTTCTTTGTTCTGGCTTCCACCTCTGACATCAAAACCTTACGTTCTTTATCGTTAAGTTATTTTTCTTTGTCTTTTGTTTTGGTGCCATAATTGTCGTTCTCTGAACATGTGCCGCTATCTGAATGCCCTTATATGGAGCTGGTTTGGGCATGTATTATGCAAATTACTAACCTTGTGCACTTGGAAGATCATTTAGAACACTCCAAATTCATTAACAGAAGAACAAGTTTAAGAGCAAGCACATTTGGATACACACATTGTTAATTAGACAGAAAGTTTTCGTGAGAAGTTCAAATGAGCGTATAAATATAAAAAACGTACGCAAGTATTAGCTTATATAGGGTGTCTTAACTTTTTCACATGACTGTATATATTTATAGAATTTTATGGCTAATCGACATTTTAAAATAGCAAACATGCATACATACATTGTGTTTATGAACTTCGGCTCTGCCCCAAACAGTCTGAAACTGGACTACCACCATCAATTCAAATGGCCTGTTTACTGTCATTATCCAGTCTGCCTTAGATGGTGGAAACTATACTGGCTGGATTACCTTGCGCCTCACTGAACTCATTGTCATTTCAGCAGGTCACATTAGTTTACATTTCTAGTTTTTATCATTATTCATATTTTCTCCTGAGCCTGTTTTTCATTTGTATAAATCTCAAAAATACTTCATATTGGGATGAATATCACTGATGTCAGTACATAACCAGTCATATTAACATATTAACAGATACATTTACTGCTTTTTTTTCCACTAAGCCTGACCACTTTTGTCTTTTTTTTTTCAGATTGTGCTCATCTGAAACAGGACGTGGATGGGCTTCAGGTGGACCTGAAGAGGTTGGAGGTGGAGGTGCCAAACCTAAAGTCAATCCTGGCAGCAGCAAAAGAACAGATTCTGCAGCTGGAGAACCAAGTCCAGACCCACAAACAACTACAAAACCAATACAAAGATGCCCATTTGCTCATAAAGGGTGAGTATACCAACAGTTTAAAAGTGATGTCATCTTTGTGGCATTACCAAACAAAATAATTGAAATAATAACAAATGTCTTTTTCCTGAATAAAACGCCTTAACAGAGAAATTATTTTTTTACTTCCAGCATGTTCTAAAGGTTGATAACAAATCATTAAATGTTTTTTTTACCAACTTTGAGGACAGAATAGGGCGTCACGCTGGCGCAGTAGGTAGCAAGATCACCTTACAGCAAGAAGGCCGCTGGTTCAAGCCCCGGCTGGGTTAGTTGGCATTTCTGTGTGGAGTTTGCATGTTCTCCCCGTGTTGGCGTGGGTTTCCTCCGGGTGCTCCGGTTTCCCCCACAAGTCCAAAGACATGTGGTATAGGTGAATTGGGTAAGCTAAATTGTCCGTAGTGTATGTGTGTGATTGAGTGTGTATGGATGTTTCCCAGTGATGGTTGCAGCTGGAAGGGCATCCGCTGCGTAAAACATATGCTGGATAAGTTGGCGGTTCATTCCGCTGTGGCGACCCCAGATTAATAAAGGGACTAAGCCGAAAAGAAAATGAATGATTGAATAATACATTTAATATGTCTATGGTAGCTTAATAATATAATAAAATCACATGTAAATCTCTCAATTCTTCCACAACGGTAAATTAACTCTATAAAAGAGCCTTGTGATTGTTCACCTTTCATTTAGCTTTAAATGAAAAGGTCACAGAGACGTTTGTATTTATCACAAAATTCAAACCGTTTTCTCTGGAGCTGGTTGCAGGATCAAATTAAGACTTATTCGCATGTAAACAAACGTAAACACACACCATGTTGCTGTTAGGTGCGATTTGCATAAACGGATTTCATGTGGCTTCAATGAGCAGTGGCGTTTACTTATAGTTTGAAACAAACATTATATTAAACATTTAGCGAAAACGTTATGAGATCATTACGGAAATCAGCCAGCCTGCATTATATAAAAAGTACTTGTGATGTAGTTCTGAGTGGTTTTTACTTTTATTCCCTTTTTGTCATCTATGTTTGTATGGTGTTCATCCATAGACTTTGATGTACATTAGGTGTTTTGTGTGTGTGTGTTCATGTTAAACAGGTGTTTTGGAGTTGCAGTCTCACATCTTGTCTATATCCAGACTTGCCCGTGATGTGTTTCACTTGCTTTTTCAGTTCTTGAGTGTGTGTTTGTGTATTGTTGAGTGTGTGCGCGTGCATGTGTGTGTGTGTGTGTGATGGACAGGTGTTTAGGGGAAAAGGTCTCAGCCCTCCTGCTTGTTTCTAAATGGAGCCTCTGAAACTCTCTGTGGGGTAGTTAAAACTTGTGAAATGCTTCCCTTGTCAGCAAGCCAACGGCCCCTAACCTCCATAAGCATCCTAATGGGAGATGTTCCTGAAACAGCTTAATGTTTAAAGAAAACAGACAAATTTTAATTCAATAGTTGCCTGAGGTGTTTGTGCCACAAGACAAAAAGACCAATAATCACAATTTCATTCATTCATTCATTTTCTTTTCGGCTTAGTCCCTTTATTAATCCGGGGTCGCCACAGCGGAATAAACCGCCAACTTATCCAGCATATGCTTTACGCAGCGGATGCCCTTCCAGCTGCAACCCATCACTGGGAAACATCCACACACACTCATTCACACACATACACTACGGACAATTTAGCCTACCCAATTTACCTATACCACATGTTTTTTGGACTTGTGGGGGAAACCGGAGCACCCGGAGGAAACCCACGCGAACACGGGGAGAACATGCAAACTCCACACAGAAACGCCAACTGACCCAGCCGAGGCTCGAACCAGCGACCTTCTTGCTGTGAGGCGAACGTGCTACCCACTGCGCCACCGTGACGCCCATAATCACAATTTCTTCTCTAGAATTTGAAATCTCATATGTGTCTCAAACTAGAGATTTGAAAGAGGTCTCTTATGCTCGCCAATGCTGTATATATCTGACTGTAAGCAACAGTAAACAGTATTACAATTTTAAACAACATTTTTTTCTTTTGTAATGTTTTTAAAAAACAAATAATGGTCACACTTTATTTTAAGAGTAAATTATCGCTATTAACAAACCATTAACTATGAATTTTAGCTCAATAAACTCCTATTTTGCTGCTTATTGATTGCTATTAAGGTAGTAGTTGGGTTTAGGTATTGGACTAGTAATGTATAATAAGATCATGCAGAAGGGCGACGCGGTGGCGCAGTGGGTAGCACGTTCGCCTCACAGCAAGAAGGTCGCTGGTTCGAGCCTCGGCTGGGTCAGTTGGCATTTCTGTGTGGAGTTTGCATGTTCTCCCCGTGTTCGCGTGGGTTTCCTCCGGGTGCTCCGGTTTCCCCCACAAGTCCAAAGACATGCGGTATAGGTGAATTGGGTAAGCTAAAATTTTCCGTAGTGTATGTGTGTGAATGAGTGTGTATGAATGTTTCCCAGTGATGGGTTGCAGCTGGAAGGGCATCCGCTGCGTAAAACATATGCTGGATAAGTTGGCGGTTCATCCCGCTGTGGCGACCCCAGATTAATAAAGGGACTAAGCCGAAAAGAAAATGAATGAATGAATGAAGATCATGCAGAATATCTACATTGTAATTACTAATAAACAGACAATAATTTAACAATAGGCAGGAAATAAGTGTTACCAATAATAAATACTGAAGTGTTACCAAATTAATATATGCCTATGATAATGGCAAAAGCCATCTTATGGTCACATGATCTTTCAGAAATCTAATAGGCTGATTGCTTCTTTTTTATTAATTCATTACATTTTATTATTCAAAACAGTTGTGTTGTTTAATTTTTGGGCAGAAGCCATGATAACATTTCAGGATTCTTTCCAAAAGAACTGCATTTCTTTGAAATATATATATATTTTTTGTAATAACATATGTCTAGCTTTTGATCAATTTAATGCATCTTTACTTACTAAAAACGTTTTTTCCCTTCTAATTAATTTCACTGAGCTTTAACTCTTGAGCTTTAGAATATAAAAAAACATCATTTCATATAAAATAGTCTAAATAATAAAATCAATCTTAATGGATGTCAAATTTTGTCATCTGTATTTTGTCTTCTAAAGGATTTTTGAAAAAAACATCTCAGACAAAATTGATATATAAATGAAATGTAGCTAAGAACTCTGTGAACTCTCTTGAACTATGAAACAGCATAAAATGGTCCTTTGCGATGTGCGGTACTTATTCCCCAAGACTCATAATTGGAGCAGATGATTTTTTCTCTGTGCCTTTTAAGGCAAAAGAAGGCAAAAATGGAACAAAACAAAGAGTCTGTATGTTTATACGTCTCTCTCCATCTCGTCTGGTCATGTTACAGTGACCAGAAAGCAATTATCAGCAGGCTGCTGAAGAGGCGAAGCCCTCCTCACAGGCACTCTTTTACCCCAATCGAGAAAATGTCAGACTGACATGGGCAGCGCAGTAGAGAGCACTTTCACCAAAAAAAAAAAAGCACGACGTCACCTTAACCGGTCTCAGCCTCTCAAAACCAGCCAGACAGCCAATTCTCCAGCAAACAGACAGAACAAAACAGCCCATTTTTTCCTCTGAATAAAGCTCTCCTGACTGGCCGTGTAGCAAAGCGATCCCGTCAGCCTTTCTGTAGTTCTGGAATACATCCTGTTGTGAGTTAGCAGACCTGCTCGCCAGCACAAACAGTTTGAGAACAGAATGACCGCTTCCTCTGGACTGTGGCTTCAGGTGTTTATGACCGGGGCCTTTAGTTCCTTTAGAGACAAACATGTTTGATTCCCGTAATCTGCTCTCTCTGTCTCTAGCTCTCCTTCTGCAGCTGCTGTTTTCACAAAATGATGCAATGACCTCATTATTGTCTGTGCATTGGGTAAAGACATTGTTGTGCTTTCTGTGGTGTTTTTCCTCGGGAGATGTGCTTTAAAATTAGAACCGTGTCTTACAAATAATTTCTCTCTGGATCTCTGAAATCTCACAGGCATGGCTGTAGATAGGGTTTGACAATTAGTGAGCTCTGGGATTTGTTGTGAATTGTATAATAATAATAATGCTCTGTATTAATGGTTATGAATTTTATCCAACTAAGAAATGTAATGAAATAGCATAGCCTTCATCATGGCCAGTGGGTTATTGTTTTTTCTGTTGTTCTACCAATCTGTTTGTTGTATTATGATTCTGTTTAACACAGTTTAATTCAGTATTTGACAGAGCTCATTGTGTAAGTCTTACTGAATGTGGTCTCGTCAGCAATAAACTGTATCATCCTGTCAGTTTAAAGGTCCCTGAAATTAAAATAAAAAATTGTAGATGTTAGCTTCAGTCTGTGGGGTGGCACGGTGGTGCAGTGGTTAGCATCGTCGCCACAAAGCAAGAAGGTCGCTGGTTCAAGTTCCGGCTGGGCCAGTTGGCATTTCTGTGTGGAGTTTGCATGTTCTCCCCCTGTTCGTGTGGGTTTCCTCCAGGAGCGCCGGTTTCCCCCACAGTCCAAAGACATGCAGTATAGGTGAATTGAATAAACTTAATTGGCCGTAGTGTATGTGTGTAAATGAGTGTGTATGGGTGTTTCCCAGTACTGGGTTGCAGCTGGAAGGGCATCCGCTGTGTAAAACATTTGCTGGATAAATTCCGCTGTGGTGACCCCTGATGAGGAAAGGGACTAAGCCGAAGGAAAATTAATGAATGAATGAGTTTCAGTCTGTTAGTTTTAAAGGGGTGGTCCACAGTGTTTTTTTTTTATTGTGTTTATGGGGTGCAAAACAATGTGTGTTCGTGATTCATTTGTAAAAAATCACATTATTTGTTCACATATCTTACCTTCATTTTATACAGCTACTGAGCTAACATGGAAACGACCATCATATTTCCTGGTTCCTCCTATAAGGCCCGCCCTCAAAGGGCTCTGATTAGTCAGCTAACCTAATGTGTTGTGACTGGCGGATCGGCTTCACGTCACTAGGAAACGTCATGCCTCTCCTGCATGCTGTCTGTCTGACTGTAAATAATGTCAGTGAAGCCTTATCAGTTTGAGCCTAAGTCAGACACAGAAAATGAAGAGGACACAGCTGAACCCATGCAAACGCGACTCTTGCAAGATGTTTCTAAATGGTATGTTTTTTTTTTTTTTGTTCGTTGGTAAGAGGAGGAATGTGGTCAAGACATCAGCATTTCATTTCAGCATCTCATAGTAGTGTATATAGGAAATGATACATTATAAGATGGCTGTAAAGTCTCCGTTTCTAATAGATAGCAGGTAAAACGGTCTACTTTGGTTTTTCGTTCACTTTCTGAGGTTTAACCACGTCATAAAAATGCAATCGTAATGACATTGTACTGTAGTAAGGCTAGGACAAATTAAAACGCACTTCAGGTATTTATAAAGAGTATGTTTATGCTGAATAAATACATGAAAATATAATGAAAGCACGGACAAACCTATTCTGAAAACAACGCACTTTTGTAAATAAATAAATAATGAAACATACGTTGCAGGAAAAGGAATAAATGATATGATGGGGTATTTTCTTTATTCTGAGTAAAACGGTTCACGAAATTACCGTAATAGTACGCGTGCTCAACAATGCATTGCTGCCGTCTTGACTGCTTTTCTGAAGTGCTGCTGGCTTGACTGCAGTGTTGTACATCCTTTTTTCTTGTTTTACATCTAGTAAAACAAGTAGGGGAGGGGGCGGTGGCAGCGCCTCAGGGAGACTTGGGATGTCTATACATAATATACTCCATTATTTCAAATGTAAAACTCACGGAATGCTGATGCATTGCGGTCGCTGTTGACGATTGTGGATGTTTACAGGGGTAAAACGGATACATATGTTTGTAGCTAAATCATACCCGCCAAACTCCTGTTTTTCCCGAGAGTCTCTCGTATTTCACACTCCTTCACCCTCCCGTCTTTTTATTTCTCCCGGAAAACTTCCGTAATTTTATCCCCACGCCAGGTCATCCATTTGGTATAGCATCTGATCGCCGCCGGCCGAAAAAATGGTACAGTTATTTACATCACATGCACCCGCAGCCCATCCACCCCCCGGTTCTCAACTTTGTTACTCAGAGACCACCACACCAAACCAAACTCTCCACACACCCTGTTCTCTGGAAATTCGGGCACAAATATTGGCAGGCATGAGCTAAATTGCTAATAATAATTGCTAGTGACAAACCGCGTTTCTCGTTGTTTATATCCTTGTTTACGTCCCTACTACAACATAGCCTACAGTGAACGCTAGAAACTATGCATGTATGATATCAATTTTAACAAAAAGAAGTAATTACAGGTTGTGGCTCACAATCCACAGATTCTTCTTTTATCATAGGTACTGCTTCTTCTTTGAGGAGAAGTTTTTGGCTGAATCCAGCACTTAACTGCGACCAATTGTGGCAGCTGTCCTTTGTAAAATGCTTTGCACAGAGAGCTATATCTTTTTTTATAATATTCTGGAACATAATTAAAAATGAATTTTAACCACTTCTCTCTTTGTGTCACGTCCCTTGGAAGGCCAAATAGTGAAACAGATCCATGGAAATAGCAGCGTTTGGATGGCATTTTCCTTTCTCTACTAACGCGTCTGTGGCCACGCCCCTTTGCTGCGCGAGGTGTATGCGCAGTGAGTGCGCGTAACCTGGGACGTTTGTGATCTCATTAGCCCGGATGTATTTTTTTGTAGTCCTCAAATTTGTTCGCTGTAGGCTTTGCTAAGCTAACTCTGTAAAAGCCAATGTCTCCCTTTGCATTAAACTTTGAGCATCGTACACTCAGAGATGTTGTTTATGTCCACAAAGCAACATTACACATCAACTGAAGTTTAAAATATGATATCATAGTGGACCCCCCCTTTAAAGATATCTAGTAGCTAGTGTGTTACAAAACAGGGACAAAATTTGTGTTTAGAAAATATAAAGCTATTATAAACATCCAAAGCTTGCAGTTTCACGTCACCTCATACTTCAGCTTCTCATAAAATGCTCTCTAGCATCTGACATGCCCTGCCCCCTTCAAGACCCTTCTCATTGGCTCTTCATTTGATGTGCTTTGATCTCAATCACTCTCAACCACAAAATGCAACGCTATTGGATGTTTTTATAAGGGGAGGAGCTACTCTGTGTCCCACCCTCTCTTCATTTTTCAGTTGAGATTACGTCAAACATTGAATAAAGAAAATGCACATTTCAAAGCACTTCACGGGACCTTTAAGTTCCTATGATGCACATTTTCCAGATATTGCTACAAAAACAAAACTAAAGCGAGTCCTGATAATGCCATAATTACTTTGAATTTAAAGCAAGAGTAAAGATCATTGCATTCCCAGTACACATTTTTTGTCAAAATTTTTAAATTCATTCGATTTGTTGTGTCAATCACATTTAAAAACTGCCTCCGAAATGTGTCTGTCCTAAAAAAAATTGAAACAAGTGAGCGTTTTGATCTTTTTTGACAAGCCAGCATATAAGCCAAAATCTAGAATAGTGTCTGACAAACTGCACAGAACACTTTATGACTTTATGACAAAGTGTGAAACTAGTGTGCAAAGACGTTGAGTCTGAAATTTTCATTTAAAAATTTTGCATGATAAAAAAAGACCTCACTTTGTATCAATCACATTAATACACTGCATATGAAACTTTAACCCATCATTAAGACAATCGGAATGGGGTTTTTAAAAAATCTGTGTGACAAATCAATACACTTTGTCTTGCAGCACACACTGTAACACTTTATGACAAGTAAAGTGTAGAATATAAAGACAGAATGTGGCAGATGATGGAGAACCACTGCTGTAGCCTATTGTATACTGGCTTCTGGCACATGCCATGCACCTTTCCCATGCCACTGTTTTGTGTATGTCTGTGTTTCTCCATACTTTTGACATACTGCCAGTCTGTTCAGGATCAGTTCAGTTCAGTGGATACAATATTTCCTTTTTCTGTTCTTTTTTAAAAAAGAGAGAGGGGAACAAAATCATCTCTGTGTGAAGACTCTATTTTATACATATTTTAGGATTGTAACACATTTTAGGAAGGACACATTGGTGTTTTTCTCGTGGCATCATAGTTAGCAACAAGCTGTTTAATTCAGTTCTGTTCACACTACGTAGAATTTCTGTAAATGTGGTTGTCACTACCATACTTTTTGGGAGTTAATGTGGTTGTGGAGTCAATTATGTGTCTAAAGAACAAGAATAAAGAGTAAAAGGTGAACAGACAACCACATCTATCTCCAATGTATACATAAGCATTGCACATTAAAAACGAGTCCAATGATGCAAAACTAACAATAATATCTAACAATAACATAGCAACATGGCTGCACCCGTGTCCTTAAAAACTTGTTTACTTAGATTTTTTCCCTCACATAACTTCAAATTTTATCTTTGAACATAAAAAAAATCACCTCATAACTGGCTCAGGGCCTGCTCACAGGGTATTTTTGTCCTGTGGTTTGTGATGCTAATCATTAGGAGAGCAGAAGGAGAGAGAGAATGAGAGAGAGGTCAGAACGACTTGCTCTGATCGGTGGCAATAAAGGGCAGCCTCTTATCCACTCCATCTATTCAAGCACTGTCGGAACCTGCCAGTGTGTGTGTGTGTGTGTGTGTGTGTGTGTGTGTGTGTGTGTGTTTCCTGACTGCTGTTACTCATTTGACCATGTGTTCCTGCTTGTTACATTGACACCTTTGTAAATGTCAGTAATTTTTCATGCAAGTTTGTTATCTCTTGTGTAGTTTGTTATCTGTCATAGGGAGATAATAAGGCACCTGAAAAGAGCTGTTTATCCATGCATTATTAATAGTTTTTGGCAATCAAAACCATAACTCTTTGTGTACAGTGCCAGTCACACGTTTGGAAACATTAGGATTTGTTGATGTTTTTGAAGCAATGCTGTTCTGTTCACCAAGGGCTGATCAAACATATTATGAAAAAATATATATTTTCACAACTATCAAATATTTGTAATGATTTTTTTGATGAAAAGCAAGTTCAAAATAAATATTTATCTGAAATGACATTCTGTTAAATTATGAATATCTTTACTGCTACATTATGTTTGTGTCCTTAATTAATAAAAGTATGTTTTACAACTTTTAAAAATTTACCTTAAAATGATACCATATTATAAGATTTGGCCGGCACGGTGGCACAGTGGGTAGCACTGTCACCTCACAGCAAGAAGGTCGCTGGTGAAGTTGGTGGAGTTTGCATGTTCTCCCCGTGTTGGCGTGGGATTCCTCCGGGTGCTCCAGTTTCTCCCACAGTCCAAAGACATGCGCTGTATGTGAATTGAGTAAGCTAAATTGGCCGTAGTGTATGTGTGTGATTGAGTGTGTATGGGTGTTTCCCAGTGATGGTTTGCAGCTGGAAGGGCATCCGCTGCGTAAAACATATGCTGGATAAGTTTGGCGGTTCATTCCCCTGTGGCGAACCCAGATTAATAAAGGGACTAAGCCGAAAAGAAAATGAATGAATTATAAGATTTATGAATATACATTTCTGAAAGATCATGTGAAGTTAGTGATGGCTGTAATCAGTGTTGGGGAAAGTTACTTTTGAAAGTAATGCATTACAATATTAAGTTATTTTCCAAAAAAGTAACTAGTTGCTTTACTTAGTTACTTTTTATGGTAAGTAATGCATTACGCTATTTTAGAGTTACTTTGACTTTACCTTTCCTTACCTTACCTTTGCTGAGGCTTGATCTTTTTCAGAACTTGCAGATTATTTTTCTTATTTTTTAATAGAGGAGTTCTGCAATTAACAACACACTGTATAACCTTCATTTACCTTTAAAAAACACATCAAAAAATAATAATGTAGTATAATGTTATCTTTTGAGAACTTCCTGAGCCCAGAGCTATACATGCCGTATATACAGATTAATGAAAGTTTAAAGCAATGTGTTTGCTACTTTTGTACTTTTTGTGTTATTAGTGAAGTAAAATCACTGTTCATTGAGACAATCCCCTTTTCTTTTCTTCCATGTGTTCAGAATAACAAGAATACTTCCATCGTAGAAATGTAAAGCTCAGCCATCTTGGTTTCTGTCTGTTCCTGCATTCTCTCATCGAGTGCAGGATTCAACGTTCGTTTTTAATTCAGCAATTTATTTTTTGAAAGGGATTTAATAAACTAAAAAGTAACTTGCATTACATTTTTAAAAAAGTAACTCAAATATTATTACTTATTTTTTAAGTAATGAATTACTTTACTCGTTAAAAGTAATATTATTACGTCACTCACGTTACTTCTAATGCAGTACACTCAACACTGGCTGCAATGGAGTAATGGAAAAAATTCAGCTTTCTAACAAGTTGCATTTTAGTATCTATTTATACAAAGTGGAAAACAGTTATTTAATCTGAAACAATGCTTGACAATATCACTGTATTGAATGTATTTTTGAACAAATAAAAACAACTTTTAAAAAGTGTAGTAAAATAAAAGCCATAGATAAATTATATTAATAATAACATGGATATTTATTTTTTTTGACCTCAGTGAGGTATTTCTACATCATTTAAACTGAAACAATTCATTTAGGAATGGGAAACCGTTTTAGTTACTCAAAAGGGATTTGTACTAATGTAAGTCAGCGATAAGGCCTTTATTGGTCACTTTTCTATTCTTGCCTTATACATGTGCTGGTCATATAATTAGAATATCTTCAAAAGGTTGATTTAGTTGACTAATTGATTCATTCATTTAGATGATTTTGATGACAACTAATGAAAACCCAAAATTCAGTATCTCAGAAAATATAAATATTGTGAAAAGGTTTAGTATTGAAGACACCGGGTGCCACACTCTAATAAGCTATTTAACTCAAAACACCTGCAAAGGCCTTTAAATGGTTTCTCAGTCTAGTTCTGTAGGCTACACAATCATAGGGAAGACGGCTGATTTGACAGTTGTCCAAAAGACGACCATTGACACATTGCACAAGGAGGGCAGGACACAAAAGGTCATTGCAAAAAAAGGCTGGCTGTTCGCAGAGCTCTGTGTCCAAGCACATTAATAGAGAGGCAAACGGAAGGAAAAGATGTGGTAGAAAAAAGTGTACAAGGAATAGGGATAATGGCACCCTGGAGAGAATTGTGAAACAAAACCCATTCAAAAATGTGGGGGGGATTCACAAAGAGTGGACTGCAGCTGGAGTCAGTGCTTCAAGAACCACTACACTCAGGCTTATGCAAGACATGGGTTTCAGCTGTCACATTCCTTGTGTCAAGCCACTCTTGAACAACAGACAGTGTCAGAAGCGTCTCGTCTGGCCTAAAGACTGGACTGCTGCTGAGTGCTCCAAAGTTATGTTCTCTGATGAAAGTAAATTTTGCATTTCCTTTGGAAATCAGGGTACCAGAGTCTGGAGGAAGAGAGGAGAGGCACACAATCCACATTGCTTGAGGTCCAGTGTGAAGTTTCCACAGTCAGTGATAGTTTGGGGTGCCATGTCATCTGCCGGTGTTGCTCCACTGTGTTTTCGTAGGTCCAAGGTCAACACAGCTCTTTCCCAGGATGTTTTAGAGCATGTCATGCTTCCTGCTGCTGATCAGCTTTATGGAAATGGAGATTTTATTTTCCAACAGGACTTGGCACCTGTACACAGTGCCAAAGCTACCAGTACCTGGTTTAAGGACCGTGGTATCCCTGAAAATCTATGGGGTATAGTGAAGAAGAAGATGCAATATGCCAGACCCAACAATGCAGAAGAGCTGAAGGCCACTATCAGAGCAACCTGGGCTCTCATAACACCTGAGCAGTGCCACAGACTGATCGACTCCATGCCACACCCCATTGCTGCTGTAATTCAGGCAAAGGGAGCCCCAGGTATTGAGTGCTGTGCATGTTCATACTTTTTATGTTCATACTTTTCACTTGGCCAAGATTTCTAAAAATCCTTTCTTTGTAAGAGCTGTGGTCTTAATTAATATTCAAATTTTCTGAGATACCGAATTTGGGGTTTCGTCTGTGTGGAACGAATGTAAACATTATACAAGTTTCACTTCTTGAATGGAATTAGTGAAATAAATCAACTTTTTGAAGATATTGTAATTATTTCACCAGCAGCTGTAGATGCTTCATTTTAACTTTTGGCCTAACAATGAGCAGATTTTGTAAAAAAAACCAAACAAAAAAAACATATTCTTATAAGTAATTTTTTTTTTTACTTATAATGCATTTATCAGGGACAATCAAGTTATTTAGAACAGAGAACATGTTTCAGTTATAAATCATTTGGACAACACTTTATTTTACAATGCCCTTTAAACACATTTTATGTATTTACTGTAATATACAGTAGCAATGGCAGAACATTGTGCATAATTGCATAGAATAATCCTAAACTAAGCCATAATTCTAACTATAACCTGTAACTATTGACTTCCAAAAACAAAGACTATGCAAATAAATATTTGCAGGTTTTCAACATTTTACAAAAATCTTTTTTTGTGTGTTTAACAGAAGGAACAAACTCATAAAGGTTTGAAACAATTAAAGGGTGGGTAAATGATGACTACTAAACTACATGACACAATTTCACACAAAATCTCACACAAGAGCAGTCTATTGCTGAATGATTTCAGGCTGAACTTCAAATCGATGTCTTGTCCTGTGTGGGTTTGAGAGGAACTGACTTTATGAAGCCACTTAACATATCCTTGAAACCAGCTTGTTAAAAATAATTACAAACATGCCTTAAAGTGCCATTGGTTCAGTGAGAAACTCGAACATCATTTGTTTGCAGATGCCTCTTGGCTTCATAATCAAATTAAATAACACAGGTTTAAGGGTCCAAAGGCATTTTGGGGCTGCTTTAGATACCGAACACTGTCATTAGACAAAACCAGATGAAGATGGGCTTGTAAGTGTATAATTTGTGGGCTTGGATGTCCTGTGTGTCAGGTGACTCCAGTAGCACAGCTCTAAATCTGTGGCCAGTTCAACTCCTACAGTTTCCTGTCATCCTCTTCTCCCTCTCGTCTTTTAAAATGTCTCCTGTTTCAAATCCTTGGCTGTTTTTCCCCCTGTCTCTTTGCTCTCTTCATGATAATGAGAGCAGGGCCGAGAGAATGCAGTCTCCCGAACGCTGCATCGGATGTCACCGAGCCGAGATGATGAATGAGAATGCTTTCACTGGCCCGTGTTTGGGTGTAGAGTTCACCCTCAATTATGGCTGCTGGCAACCGATAGGCAGATTATGCTTCAGTGCTTCACAAGAGATAAAAAGCAGGGAGAGAGAGAGTGAAAAGAGTTACTTTTATTGGCATTGGGGGGAATAGATGAACGAGGGAAGAAAACCAGATGAACATTTATAGCAAGTGACAAAAGACAGTGAGAGATCTGTTTTTAACTTTTGCCAACAGTAGATGTTAGAGTTGGATTTATTATTGTGAACGTTTATTCTTATACAGAAGTTTCCTGAAGTGTGTCTTAGTCAGCCTACTAACACCATAACACGTTGTTCAAAGGGTCATGTTTGTCAAAAAATGTAGCGCAGGTAGAGTAAAAGTGTCCGTTTTAAATACTACTCAAAATATGAACAAAAAGTAGCCCCTTTAAAAGGATTAAAGTGAAGTGAGTAGCAAGAATTATTCCACTTTATAATATGCAAATTAAAATATATATTCAGAACAACCCCTTCCCCAATTTAACTCCTTACAGATCAGGGAATAAAAAAATAATGATAATACAAAAATAAAAAAGTACTGCCGTCATAAATACTTTTCAGGGGATACATTTGTACATCAAGTTACATTGTGTTACATTGTAGTTACCTCAGATTACATTGGTGATAGGATAGGTAACCTCTAAATATACATATCTAAATATGTTGTAATACTTTCCACCTCTTCAGAAAAATATCAGTCTTCATTTGTAGACATGCAGTCATTTTTTTCCATTACATAGACCTGTTTAAGTCTCTGAATCCACTGAGCCACCTTTGGAGAACCTTCTTCCATCCAATGGACTGTTATCATTTTTTTTGCAACCAGTAATAATATCCTTAGCACAAATCTTGTTTCTTCATTAAACATTGCTTTGGACAGTGCTTCCAGTAAGCACACAACTGGATTGAGGGGTATTTCTATATCTAATATCTAATATCTTATCTATTTCTTTTTTTTACATTTTTCCAAAATTCTTGAATCTTAGGGCAGTCCCCAAAAATGGGGGTATGATCTCCAATTTTACCACATTTTCTCCAACACAAAGCGACAGATGGTCCTTTTACATATGTAGAAATTACAAAAGGAGTATTAAAGTACCCCATTTTTACTTTCCAATCAAATTCTTCCCATAATTGACTATTAATTCCTTTATGACATCCTTCACATAACTCAATCCAGACCTCATCCTCAATTTTGTTATTTAGTTCTAGTTCCCATTTTCCTTTAACATGATCTGTATTTTGTACAGTAGTAGTTACTAATCTTTTGTATAAATGGGAGACGTGTCTTTTAGCTGGATTGTTTTTTTTCTGCAATGTTTATAAAGTATTCTTCTATTTCATTTGGTTCCTGCATGACTAGAGCTTTTTCTTTATGGTTTGTAATGTAATGTCTTATCTGGAAGAACCAGTATCATTTTCTTTTTAAGGTGTTTCTAAGTGTAAGTTAAATTATTTGCCATATATGGACTATACATTTAAATGTGAGATTAGAGAAGGGGCAAAAATCTAGCTGTGATTGTGTGTTAGCGCTTAGGTTATGCACTTTGAACAGACTATGAGTGTCCACCAATTGGCGTCGCAAACTAAGCTTGTGCAGTGCTAGAATGCAATTTATGTGTGTATTTGAAAACGTAACATTCTGTAGTACATTTAAAGAGCATCTATTATGGGTTTTTGAAAATGAGCTTCCATGTAGTGTGTAGCACAGCTCTAAGTGAATGAAAACATCCAGCTGAGGTTTAAATCTGAAAGTGCGCTGTGTTTAAAACTACTGATTCTTTAGCGAAATAGTTGACTCAGAGTCGAATGAATGAATCGAGTTGGGTTCGGATCTTTTGCTTGAACACGTCTACGTCGATACGGTACAAACCAAATATGTAGTTCCAGATCCGTTAAAATGTGAACGCGCATTTGACTTCAGACACTAGTGGAGCGCTGAAGATCACGGGACTGATCATAAAGCGAAGATGACGATCTCTGACAGATGGAGATTCGGCTGCGGGGAATAAAGGGTTAAAGTTCATTTTCATAACGACACCACAGTATAGACACCACGGTATAGCCAACCTTGTGCTGTGTTTGTTCCGGTCATTTTTCTGATTTTTGATACAATAACCTACGCTGCAGCGCGGGATTCGTCGGCCATTTGCTATTAAAGGAAGGAGCAGCAAGGAAACTATTATGTATGGGACTTTGTCAGACTTTGACAGGGACTTTTTCAGTAACTGTTGCAGTTCATATGGACCAGTTTCTTCTTCCTCTGGATCATAACATGTAAGTGTGATTAAAATTGCTGCCTCGTTTTGTGTAGTTTGCAAAACATGTGTTGTTTAATTGTCTGTTATAAGTTGTAATCGCCCCGCGTGGCTTTTAATCACTTATCTATTATAGATCAGTGCTTGTACTGTATCTCTCAGGTTAAATCTATTCACTAGAAGTTAAAGCTATTCACATGTTGTGTCCAAAACCACGTTGAAAACGCGCCGCATGCTTCTTCCTTTAAATGCGTTTTGTGCTCCTGATCCTCTGCTGTTTGTCGTTGATATGGCCACCATCAGCTGTTCCTCACACGCGCGGCGCCTTCAGTTTTCAAAATAGTTTAACTTTAGCCACTGTGTAAATTAATACGGTATGGTTAGGGTTAAGGGTAGAGTATTCCTGCATTGGGCTCTCACATACTCTCTGGCTGCTAATTCATAGCTGTGGTGGGTATTTCTCTGTCTCTCGCGCTGAACCCAGTCGACCAACCCAGTCGACCAATCACAACAGCCTGGGTCATCGGACCAATCAGCGCAGATTAGCTTCGCGCTAAGGAGGGGTTTGGGAACAAATGAATCGCTGAACGAATCATATGGGAGTCGTTGGGATAATTAGGTAAAAATAAATGCATATTATAAGACAATGAAAGTGTTTTTTGACCTTGCATGCATATCAGCCTGTTGTTGGAGACCCCCAAAACCAAAATATGACCATTAATAATGCAAAATAGGGGCTCTTTAAGTTATTGTTTAAGGCCATTTTGTGATTTCAGTCATCATAACAGTAGGAATCTTTCATCTTCTCATCAATGACATGCACTCATACTGCCTTTTGCTCATTGTGTGTAATGATTTTCACGGGAAATTACGGGACTGATAATTCTGTTTGGCAAATTAACACAGACAAGAAAAAAAAAAACAATAGTGACTTCAGGTTGATGAAAAATAGCAACATAAAAATACAGATACAGCACTAAAAATGTACTCAAGTAAAAGTACATGTTTTTAAATTACTTACAAAACTACTCAGTTACAGTAATTTAAGTATTTGTCATTTGTTACTTTAGGTTGCTGTTTTTAATATGGTGTACCTGAGAATTTTTTCCTTCTTTTTTCCCCCTTTTTTACAGGCCTGCAAGATGAGATGAAGTCTTTGAAATTAGAGCTCCAGAACAGCACACATGAACGAGAGCATGTAAAGAATCTCCTGGAGTAAGTGTTTGTTGAATAGTCCACATTGTCAGCACATACTTTTCACACAATTAGATTTGTTCACGTTTTGAATGCAGCAACCCAAGCTCATGAAATATAGGTAGTGTATGTGTGGGGACAGTTTTGCAGTAATGATTTTGCAGTATGTCGTTTCTTGCACATTTCTTGAAATTTTCCAGTGAGTGGCACTAAAAAGCATGTCAAATTTTCTCAGAAATAGATTTTTACTATTCAAAAATACTTTCGTTAGGATTTTTTATTGGTTTTGAATGAAGTTTAAAACCATAATTTTATCAAAGCTCAATTTATTTGATACAGTACAAACATCTGTTTTGTATTTTAAGATATTTTACAATAATGCAATGCATTCCTGCGATTCAAAGCTGAATGTTCAGCATCATTACACTTTAATCTTCAGTGTCCCATGATCCTTAATAAAGAAATAATTATTTTATGAAAATGTTTTAAATTATAAATAAAATGTCTTGAATAAAAATCCTGAATAAAAAAATACACATCTTAATTCCAAAGCTTTAATGTGAATTAAATGATCAAATTATTTGGTTTTCAGTTATTTTATTAAGTCAGCTTAATATCAAATATAATTAAATACATTCAGGTTTAAATATGGCTTAAATTGATTATAGATTAAAGATAATAGATTATAGATAATATATTATATCAAGGTTTGCCTTTCAATTCTGTTTCACCAAACTATAACCTTGTATAACCTTGTTCCAATGCTTTAAATGTTAATTTCAGTTAGAAATTAAATTGAAACTTGCTATTGATTAAGGTTTAAATTGTCAAAATGGCAGCATTTATTTGGTGGACTGAAGAACATGAAAGAGTTCTTTGGAGAAAAAGCAACCCGTTTTACTATATGTTATATAAAGGATTGTAAACAGTCAGATCTGATACAAACTACTTCTTAAAAAAAGATATTTAAATTTTTAGAGAGCACGTATCAGATGGGAGGCTGACTACATATGCGGCTTACTAGGAAGAGAGTTTTAAGCTATGACGCACTGATGTCCACTAATATTATTTGTAAGGTTGACACACTCCAGGTAGATTATTCTGACCCAGTATTTCATCCTAATTTTCTCAGGATTCAGTTCTTCGTCATACACGCTGCATCCAAAGCTCTCAGCACAGCTCGCATTACAGCTCAATATAACACTATTATCTATAAAACACCCCCTTCTCCCCTCTAGAATGATTTAATGTGTGTGGGGAATGAGAAAGAGCAGCACTTTATGATTTGCTCAGTTGGGTAACAGTCATCCATCTTCCTCCCAGTCTGAGAGAAAACCATCTTGTATTACATTTGCATGCCAATGCAGTGCTGTCTGTCTAATAGGAATATTTATTGTACCAAAGCGATGAGGATATCTTCCCTACACAATGTGACGTGTCTCCTCATGAAGGGAGTTTGATTTTATTTGTATTTTTTATCCTGGAAGTGCAGAATGAGCAAAATGTGTGAGTTGGATTTTGTTTAATGCCAGGTATTGTGCTTTACAGTTTGTACATCGCATTACACACAGTGACTGAACACAGGGTACCTTTACATGGACATCAGTAGTGTTTTGACCTTATTCTGATTAAGATAACATTATGATTAAGGTGTTTACATTATTTGCTTTTACAATATTTCTTTCATGTTCCTGTTTTAGTTGTTGTAGTACATATGCATTCAGCTGTGAAATGTCCCGCTTCTGACCTCAGTGTGTTCCAGTCAGTCACGCGTCACCACATGAGGTTGCCATGACACAATGAAAACATCTTGTGTTAATGAAAACATCTTGTGCCAATTATGGCAAAAACAAAAAGAACAGAAAATGCTGGCTGCCGCTTTTCAAATTGGTTCTTGAGAATAAATAAGTAAGGTAATGTTATTTATTATATCTAGCCCCCATCCTGGAAGTGATGTCAAAAGACACATCTCTCAGAGGTTGTGCAATATGGCCCAAGTACAAAGTTTGGATGTCCAACTTCGAGCTAATTATGATATGTATGCATAGCAAAAACCAGCCGATTCGAATGTTATCACTTGATTGAATGGGCATTATCAGTGGTTATCAGCTGATAGATATAGGCTCAGAAGGCTGTAATCATCCATCCACATGGTTAATCAGTTATAGATCACATACGGCTGCGGCCGGAAGTTAAGGAGAAATATTTATATTGTTTATTGAATTTCCCATTTATTGTATTTTATTAACGTATACCCCTAAACCCAACTGTCACGGTAATGTAAAAACAGATCTGGATCTGGGGTCTTCTCTTTTAGTATAGCTGATTAACCATGTGGATGGATGATTACAGCCTTCTGCACCTACTACTGGCCCATATCTATCAGCTGATATCCACTGATAACGCCCATTCAATCGAATGATAAAATTCGAATCAGGTGAAAGAAAATGATGGCTGCTCCTTTTCAAATTAGATGTCAAAAAAAGGTAATATTAAATATTATAACATGCCACCGTCTTCAAAAGCATCTCTCTGCGGCCAGGGTTGTTCGATATGCTGAGTACACAGGTAGAATGTCCAACTTCAAGCGGTGTTTTAATATTATCTTTAAATAGGAAGTGAAGCAAATTCTAATTTGGAGCTGTCTGGAAAGCAGCAATTAATCAGTTATCATGCGACACGTCATTACATCATCACGTATCATCTAGGGGTGGAGATCACAAGTCCCCCGATACAATATTACCATGAAATGTAACTAAACAGGAACATTTCTCAGCTTGTTTATCTCACTTCCATTTTATTCTTGCAGTGCAAAATGGAATTGTCTAGCAGACAAACTGACCACCACTTTAAAGAATTTGTCTTAAATATTGTATGCATCTTTATTTCACTAACTTACTGCATGAAGAAAGTGACCCAGATCACCACAAAAAAGAAAAAGAAAAACCTCAACATCACTATTTGTTGTAGTGGACTCATACATTTATTGTAATATTCAACTGAAGAGTACAATATAATAAAATATTTGCAATATATTTATATGGATGTCCATGTATCAACAAAATATTGCTGCAGAAAATGTCGCAATACTTTGGTATATCAATATCTCCTCCCACTTCTAGTATCAATGTACCGTTTGTCTTCATTATGGTAGCATGTGCAATTTTGGGTTTCATTTTTAATTATGAAACGTTAAGGGACATACTGTATTAGGGAAAGACTAACTATAGAATCTTATCCTATCTGTTTGGTACCCATGGTAATTTTAGTTAGGACCACATTTAGGACAAAATCTATTACAGAACAGCATTTCCTAAGTGTATTATCTTACCTTAAAGTCCATGTGAAATTAAAATGTAAGATTTTTTGCTTGCTTTAGGTGTTATTAATCCATGCGAGTTAATCCATTCTTTCATTCATTCATTTTCCTTCGGCTTAGTCCCTTTATTCATCAGAACGGAATGAACTGCCCAAGTTAATCCAATGGAAAAAAAAGTTTCTGTTTATAATCTTTAATCAAAGTCTGACCATTTGCTGCAAAGAAAAAAAATAACAAAGACAAACTGTATGTTGCTATGAATAATTTGTATATGTATAATTTGCTTGTGCGCTTGGTGTAGCAATCCTTTAGTTTGACGGCTTCACCACAATATTCTTAAACGTCCCGTGAAGTGCTTTGAAATGTGCATTTTCATTCATTCATTCATTCATTTTCTTTTCGGCTTAGTCCCTTTATTAATCTGGGGTCGCCACAGCTGGATGAACCGCCAACTTATCCAGCATATATTTTACGCAGCGGATGCCCTTCCAGCTGCAACCCATCACTGGGAAACGAAATGTGCATTTTCTTATTTGAAATTTGGCATAATCTCAGCTGAGACATGAAGACAGGGCAGGACATAGAGTAGCTCCTCCCCTTTATTAAAAACAGCCAATAGAGTTTTGTTTTTATCACAGGTCAACCAGTGAGAGTGGTTGAGCTCAAGCACATCAAATAAAAATCAAATGAGGAGCCTCTTGAAAAGATGGGACAAAAAGATAAAAATAGAGCATTTGATTGGTCAGAAGATTTGGTGAGAAACTCAAGTATAAGATGATGTCATAAAAAAGTTGATCCATTTAGGCAGAAGTGAGCAACTGGGTGTTTATATTGTGGCAGACCTGCCAGTGTGGCTTCAGCGTCGCCATGGAAACGTCTCCCTCACTATAATCACGACTCATCACGTGCTGATCAGGAACAGCTGCTGCCCATTGGAAGAGGGGTATTTAACACACGCCGTCGACAATGACGGCAGAGCAGATCTAGGATGACAGCAGGAACTACGCTGACTTCTCCCTCTTCCACTGGGCACCCTGACCGGCACTTCACTGCACGAGCTCACCGGACCCCTTTGGACACATAACTCACCGCCCTGCACATCCCCGCGCGCCTTTTCCTTGCTCCACTCCCTAAATAAACATCCCTACGGGGACTTTCACTGCCTCTCTGTGTCCGTGTGATCTCTCACCTGCGACAATATCTACTAGATGCGAATTTTATCAGTTTTGGAGCATATTAGCTTATTCATTCATTCATTCATTCATTCATTCATTTTCCTTCGGCTTAGTCCCTTTATTCATCAGGGGTCACCACAGCGGAATGAACCGCCAACTTATCCAACATATGTTTTACACAGCGGATGCCCTTCCAGCTGCAACCCTCCAACACTCTCACATTCACTCACACTCATACACTAAGGCCAATTTTTTTTACCCAATTCACCTATAGCGCATGTCTTTTGACTGTGGGGGAAACCGGAGCACCCGGAGGAAACCTACATGAACACGGGGAGAACATGCAAACTCCACACAGAAATGCCAACCGACCCAGCCGGGACTCGAACCATTGACCTTCTTGCTGTGAGGCGACAGTGCTAACCACAGAGCCGTTGTGTCGCCCATGCTAGCTTATAGATATCCTTAAAACTAACATACTGATGCTACCATCAAAAAACATTGCTGGTTTTGTTTATCTATTTTGTTTAGGCTTACTCATTAGCAGCTTGCATTAGCTCGGAGTTGTTGGTTGTTTCGTAACAGACCTGAGAGTGGATTGTCCAACTAACACAAATTAGAACTGAAGATAAAATACAATTTTATAAGATTTTGTAATCAAGTCAAGTTTTTCATGAAGAAATGTATCAAGATTTGAGGTATCAGAAAATCAAGATTTGCTTCTGTAATACGCAAATATGTGAAAATCTGAATTTAACATATGATATCTTAAGTTAAGACATAAAATAAGAAACTTTTTTCTGCATTTTGTGACACAATACACACACGGCAATCCTCTGCATGTATGTTTATCATGACAAATAATTAGCCGCACTTCAAACTTTGGTAAATGTAAAAGCAAGTAGCCCAAAACTGTAACAAAGAAAAACTGTTTGCTGATATGTATAATTCTGCAGGCAACATTGCTTGGGAAGGTGCCATTAATATATGTACTGTAACATGTAGAGCAGAACTTATGTAAATACCTCTACCATATTGTTGTTTTATTAATAATATGGTAATAATTATGTGAACGTAGTCAGTATTGTTGTGTGATTTGATACTTCTATACTTTTATTTTCGTGGTGCTTTCGTGGGCATGAGAGCTGTCAGGTGTGTGTGTGGAAGGACAGTGTATGTGATGTGACAGTAGTAGAGTGGTGGTTGCTGTCAGGGCCGCTTTGGCATTGACAGCTGTGTATGTGTGGGCTTGTCGTGTGCTGAGTCCTTCCTGCCTTCTCCATAAATGTACTTTGGTAGGTGGATAAACAAGCTGACAGTCCTCCATCTCTGTAAAAACACACAAGATGTACAAAAACATTCAAAAGTCTAGGTTGAATTTTTTTTCATTGTCTTTATTATTAGTAGTAATTATTATTAGTCATTTTGCATTCAAAGATGTATTAAACTGGTAAAAAAAAAATACATTTACATTAGAACAAAATGTTTAGATCTTTTGAACGTTCTATTCATCAAGGAATTTTGAGGAAAGAAAAAAAAAAAAAAAAAAACAGTACGGTCGGGGACAACAGAGTTGAGGATCCAAGTGCAGTTTTAAGAAGTAGTCAGACAGGCAATGGTCAAATAGGAGCAAACCGGTACATATAGGTAATCCAAAAGGTGTAGTCAAGAAACAGGCGAATGGTCAGTACAGGCTGCAGGCGGGATAAACAATAAACAAGGTGAGGGTCAGGAAACACTGTAAGGCAAAACAAGACACGGAAATGCTTCGTAATGCTACAGTATAACAGTGAACAAGACTCAGAAAAGTGTGTGAGAATGTGAGGTGCTGTGTGTCAGTGTCTGAATGATTGTCAGCTGTGGCAGGAGTGATGAGTGAAAGACTTCTGGGAGTTGTAATTCATATCAGTGGAACATGTTCTCCAGCGATTTGCACAGGCTAGATCGCTGGTGATTGTGACAATATATAAATTATTAGCCCTCCTTTTTTTTCTTTTTCAAATATGTGCCATATTATGTTTAATATGAATATTAACAAGGAATATTTCACAGTATTTCCTATAATAGTTTTTCTTCTGGGGAAAGTCTTTTTTGTTTTATTTCGCCTAGAATAAAAGCAGTTTTTATTTTTTTAAAACCATTTTAAGGTCAATATTATTAGCCCTTTTAAGCAATATTCATTCATTCATTCATTTTCTTTTCGGCTTAGTCCCTTTATTAATCAGGGGTCGCCACAGCGGAATGAACCGCCAACTTATCCAGCATATGTTCTACGCAGCAGATACCCTTCCAGCTGCAACCCATCACCGGGAAACACCCATACACTCTCATTCACACACATACACTACGGACAATTTAGCCTACCCAATTCACCTATAGCACATGTCTTAGGACTTGTGGGGAAAACCGGAGCAGCCGGAGGAAACCCACGCCAACACGGGGAGAACATGCAACCAGCGACCTTCTTGCTGTAAGGCGACAGCACTACCCACTGCGCCACCCTTATATATACAGTTGTGGCCAAAAGTTTTGAGAATTACATAAATATTGGAAATTGGAAAAGTTTTTATAATAGCAATTTGCATATACTCCAGAATGTTATGAAGAGTGATCAGATGAATTGCATAGTCCTTCTTTGCCATGAAAATTAACTTAATCCTGAAAAAAACTTTCCACTGCATTTCATTGCTGTCTTTAAAGGATCTGCTGAGATCATTTCAGTAATCGTCTTGTTAACTCAGGTGAGAATGTTGACGAGCACAAGGCTGGAGATCATTATGTCAGGCTGATTGGGTTAGAATGGCAGACTTGACATGTTAAAAGGAGGGTGATGCTTGAAATCATTGTTCTTTGTTGAAATCAATTGCGTTGCATAAAAATGGCTTCACAGGCAAGGATATTGTGGCTACTAAGATTGCACCTAAATCAACAATTTATAGGATAATCTAGAACTTCAAGGAAAGAGGTTCAATTCTTGTTAAGAAGGCTTCAGGGCGTCCAAGAAAGTCCAGCAAGCGCCAGGATCGTCTCCTAAAGAGGATTCAGCTGCGGGATCGGCTTGCTCAGGAATGGCAGCAGGCAGGTGTGAGCGCGTCTGCACGCACAGTGAGGCGAAGACTTTTGGAAGATGGCCTGATGTCAAGAAGGGCAGCAAAAAACATCAGGGACAGATTGATCTTCTGCAAAAAGTATGGTGAATGGACTGCTGAGGACTGGGGCAAAGTCATATTCTCAGATGAAGCCCCTTTCTGATTGTTTGGGGCATCTGGAAAAAGGCTTGTCCCGAGAAGAAAAGGTGAACGCTACCATCAGTCCTGTGTCATGCCAACAGTAAAGCATCCTGAGACCATTCATGTGTGGGGTTGCTTCTCATCCAAGGGAGTGGGCTCACTCACAATTTTGCCCAAAAACACAGCCATGAATAAAGAATGGTACCAAAACACCCTCCAACAGCAACTTCTTCCAACAATCCAACAACAGTTTGGTGAAGAACAATGCATTTTCCAGCACGATGGAGCACCGTGCCATAAGGCAAAAGTGATATCTAAGTGGCTCTGGGACCAAAACGTTGAAATTTTGGGTCCATGGCCTGATAACTCCCCAGATCTTAATCCCATTGAGAACTTGTGGTCAATCCTCAAGAGGCGGGTGGACAAACAAAAACCCACTAATTCTGACAAACTCCAAGAAGTGATTATGAAAGAATGGGTTGCTATCAGTCAGGATTTGGCCCAGAAGCTGATTGAGAGCATGCCCAGTCGAATTGCAGAAGTCCTGAAAAAGAAGGGCCAATACTGCAAATACTGACTCCTTGCATAAATGTCATGTAATTGTCGATAAAAGCCTTTGAAACGTATGAAGTGCTTGTAATTATATTTCAGTACATCACAGAAACAACTTAAACAAAGATCTAACAGCAGTTTAGCAGCAAACTTTGTGAAAACTAATATTTGTGTCATTCTCAAAACTTTTGGACCACGACTGAATATATATATTTTTTTTATTGGCTACAGAACAAACCGTTGTTATACAATGACTTGCCTAATTACCCTAACTTGACTAGTTAAATGAATTAACCTATTTAAGCCTTTAAATTGCACTTTAAGCTGAATACTAGTATCTGGAACAAATATCTAGTAAAATATTATGTTCTGTCATCATGGCAAATATAAAAGAAATCAGTTATTAAACTATTAAGACTATTTAGTTATTAAAACTTTTATGTTTGGAAGTGTGTTGAAAAAAAAAAATCTTTTAAACAGATATTGGGGAAAAAATATAAAAGAATTAATATTTAACAGAAGGGCTAATAATTCTGACTTCAACTGTACCAAGACAGTAAGAACTGTTTTCATCTTTGATAACGATAAGAATTTATTTTTAAGCACTATAATCAAAATGTTTTTTTTGAAGAATTATAATTGCGATGTTCTATTATCTGTCAATGATCAGACTTTCTCGGAGCTCTATGGGTGAAAATTGAATTCAGCCAATTGTCTCTGATTATCAATCAACTTAAAGGTGTGTTTGTTGCTTGGAATGTGAGCACTGAAGATAGCAATGTGCTGAAATGTTTGCTTGCTCTTACTTGTTTTAACTCACTTGCACTTTTCACATTTTGCACAAGGTAACTTGTAGCAGGAGTGTAGCAGTAGCAGAGTTTTCAATTCAGACATTTTACAATATATTAATAGAGAAGCTAAATAAGCAATCAATGAATGAAGATCTCATACCATTGTTCTAAATGCTTTGTTATACCTTAGCTTACTGTTAAGCATTTACCAATACCAGGTTTATGTGTTAATATACATACATAATGCCTCTTCAGAATAAAGCTCATTAGTATTCTAGAGAAAAAGTAAGTCAAATAGATTTTCAATTACATAACGGTGAATAAATGATGAGGTTGTTTTGTTTGGTTTTTTGAGTGAACTATGCATTTGACCTTAATTAAGTTAACTTTCTCAGTAAAGATATCCTAATGTCTTTTTTTTTCAGCATGATGGAACTTTAGACCTTATGAATTGGATTGCCCTGGGTCAGCTTTTTCAGTGTGCGTGTGTGTGTGTGTAATGTGTCTGCCAAAGCTTTGATATCTCCATATCAGGGAAGAAAGAGCAGTGTTTGTATGGAGCATGTGTTTCTATGACAACCACACAACCTATAACCCTATTTTAGGCTTACGTGTCACACATCTGCTGAGCCGGTTTGTTTCTGTGCCTGTGCTGATACATGCCAGAAATAGTTAGGGGCTATTTAAAAGACACACTAAGCGGCAGACCACCAATGTAATTAACCTGTGAGGGGAGAGAGAGTGCAAAAGAGCAAGACTCAAAGAGAACTTTTTTTAAATGATGGTGAGATATGAAGTGGTGATGTACATACACTATAGTCCAGGACACTGTAGTTCATTTATGTAAGTAAGGATAGTAAAATAAAGTAAACTTTGACATCTTATACTCCAAAATGTCTCATACAGTGGAATGAAAAAGAACAGAAAGTGAAGAAGAATCTACTGCAGAGAGTATGGAAAAATATTGAAATTTGCATGAATCTGCGTGACAGCTGAGACTACAGACTGTCATTGAGGATCAACAACAAAGTGTTGATAGCTGTGTATTAAAATATTGTCATAGTTGTCTGAATTATGTTTGGTTGATTGTAATTCATTACATACTGTACCTGTCTATCAAAGGTTTGACTGTAGCTGAGATCATGTTAATCGAGATTATGTTAATATTCCACTCCAATATTTTATTCGGTACTGTCATTTGCGGATGCTGATTGACATGTCATTTCTCGAAAAAAGCTGGTACCACAAGTGATTTTCATATCGAGGACAACCTGAAGATGAGAGAATATGATTTTAAAATAAAATAAAGTAAACAAAAAAAAAAACTCCCACGAGTAAGCAAGAGCTTGAACCCAGCATCCATCAAGTAGAAAAATAAGGCAGAAAGCTGTGCAATAACATTATATGCGTCATTATGTGCCATCCCACCATCATTTGGTTAAAACAAAATGTAAATATTAATGTGTTTTACGCCAACAACAAAAGCCCCATGTTGAAAAAGACCTGACATAGACCAATATAGTTTCGTTTTTCTATATATCTCCTCCTCTCAGGGTCACAAGGTGGTGAAATAATCATTTTAACGTGGTTAAAATAATTCATGTGTCCTGTTGCCAATTACTTTCATTCCAATGTTCATTCTCTAATATTACACGCTGCACCCTGCTTTTGTGTCATTAAATGCTTGTTTTATTGGGGGTCGACAGATTATAAAAACTTAGTTCTGGGTTTTTAGCATGTTTACTGTTCAACTTGTCACATTTTAGACATTGTTTTTTTTTTTTTTGTTCATCAGAAATGCAACACAAGCTCGAAGGCAGTACAAAGTCTATGGATTGTTTTCCCCCCGGTGAGCGTGGCTTTCAGATTATAATGTGTTGCTCTCTCTCTCTCTGACATTTCACTAGAGCTTCTCAACTGAGCCACTGAACTCCATCACCTGTAGTTCAGATCCCACCCTTCCATTTTTTTACAGCACACACAAAAAAAACATGATACCTGGTCTTACATGTCTCCCAACGCTCCAGAAGTGTGAGTTTAGCCCCTCAGGTCTAAAAGCACCCATGTGGAACAAAGTAATGCTTTCTAAGAAATAGACCCTCTCACATGCCACAGATTCCACCTCCATTTGTTCCCCGTTAATGAACCTCAAAGAGCGCTGTCCACCGATTATTATCATGGATAAAAGGAAAGACTGAGAAAGAATGTATGTGTTTTTATGTCAGTACTTTGTATATAAACTAAATTTGTACTTGTTGGAAAGAAATATAAGTGTTTTTTAGCTGTGCAAACGTTTTCTTCATGATCCAGCTATAGCAGTTGTCAGAGTGTTGATATGTATTTTTTAAAGCCCTAAGAATATTTTATCTATTTAAATTAGCTAACTCGTTAGCTAGGTAATGTGTACAGTGCGCATGCATGAATTTTCGCCTTTAGCACATAATATGCAATTTTTTTACAAGGTGTCAACAGTGAACAAGGATGTAGTTTTACAATCAGAAAAGAAGCTGAGGAGATGAAATAAAAACAACAACAGACTTCTGAAAATGCAAAATCAATAGGCACCGCAATGTAGAGTGAGCACCAGTGCCACAATTGGGAGCTCTGTCCTACATTCATGCAAAATGTATACACAGTGTCAAATCTTTATATTTTGTCTGTATTGCTCTTCTCTGAAATTTAATTTAATTTTATTTTATTTTATTTTATTTTATTTTATTTTATGTGTACCTGAAATTTCATGGAACAGTTATACAGACAAAGTAATAATACAATAAAGTAAAATAAAAGGAACTAATGTATAGTAAAGTGATAGAACATCCTGTACTTCCAGATATATACTGCGCAAAAACACATCAATCAATGTCAATATCAATCAATCAATCAATGTATGGATGGATGGATAATGGTTGTAATATATCAGCACTTTATCACGTCCTCCAAGCCACCAGGGGGCGCAGTGATATTGCCCTATACTCCTCAACACTAGATGGCGGTAGTGACTCTTGTTCCTTTAAACTCACCTGTAATCAGCCTAATCACCACCACCTGTTCTCTGCTCTATATAAGACTGCTTTGTATCCTGCTGTGTGTTCAGTCCTGAACCCTACCGCTTTGCTGCCTTGTCCAGTGTTCCAGTTAAGTTGTTCTCAAGATCTTTTGCTTGCTATGTTCTTATTTGATTGTTCTGTGACCCTCGTGTCTATTTTATTTTACATGTATTTTGGGAAACTCGGCTGTCCTGTTTTTGTTGTACTTTCAACCCTGGCTGTAGAGAGATATTGTCTCTCCCTTTCTTTTCAATTTCTCTTCAGTAAAGACTGCTTTATTTTTGGAATTCATACGGTGTGGACTAACTTTGTTCCTCCTCTGCTCTTGGGCCATCAGTTGCTGACTTGGCTCATGTAGTAAGAACTACTGCTAACAACACAGTGGACCCGGGTTCGATTCCCCACTCAGACCCTTACAATGGTGACCTAATCTGTTATATTCATGTTTAGTTGACTGAATAGGTCTTGTAGGATACCGCTGCATGACTCGAACCAAGGTTATTATAGTTTTGCATTCTTAAATTTGTTTTTATTTTGAATCTATTTTACATGTACGTTTCAGTTTAGTTTACAATTATACATGCCTAGTTTACATTTTTAGGCAAATGAAGAAATGTTAGAACTTTTTTTTTTTTATTTTTTTTATTTTTTTTTTTATATAATTACGCACTTGACTTGGCTGTAAAAAGTGTCATCTGCTCTTATTTCCTTAAAAAGCTGCAGGTCAGATTTACAATATTCTGAAAATGATTTAAATTTTGGGTAGTGGGTAGCACAATCGTGCTTGCGTGGGTTTCCTCCGGGTGCTCCGGTTTTCCCCACAAGTCCAAAAACATGTGGTATCGATGAATTGGGTAAGCTAAATTGTCCGTAGTGTATGGATGTTTCCCAGTGATGGGTTGCAGCTGGAAGGGCATCCGCTGTGTAAAACATATGCTGGGTAAGTTGGCGGTTCATTCCGCTGTGGCGACCCCAGATTAATAAAGGGACTAAGCCGAAAAGAAAATGAATGAATGAATTTTATTTCAGTTAAGGAATATGTTTTTTGACCAATAGTTTTAGTCTTAGTTTACTAAAATACACTTGACTTGAAGCCAGTCTAATTTAGTGTCAGCCAAAAGTAACCATAAAAAAGGAAATTTAAAGAATTTGAAGTATTTATTCATGTAGTTTTATAGTTGTAAATGTTTTCCCCAAGTGTCCTCCAAAATCATCTGCTGTTCCGCAACAGAACAGTATTGAATTGTTCCACCAATATTTGATTACACGTTTTATAAACTGACTGTCACACTCACTTTTTACATGTGAGATTCTAACGAAATTCAACATGTTTACTTCAGTTGATGTCTGCACAGTAGTTTTACATCATATTGATTGCTGTGTCTATAAAATAAACAGTTGTTTTGCATATTCAAATGCAACATGCAACTCATGTTCATTAAACATCACACATTATGTGTGCTATTTTTTTTTTTACATATTAAATGGCAATTAAGAACATTATTTTTAACATTATCATTTATATATTTACTGTATATATAATTCTAAAATTACACTGAATCAAACTCTGAATCAAAATCTATAGTTCTCACACCATCATTGTAACTTGTATATAGAACCTTGTATACTTTAATAGCAGTTATACATTTATTTTTCATTACATTTACATTAAGGGTAAGATCAATGCCGAATAAATTGTAAGCTGTCATGCACTGAGAGTGGCTGAGACTTAATTTGCACTAATGATAATTTAAAGACATTTTATAAAAACATTATAAACACTATTAAAACATTTGTAAATCTTTTCATTTCACAAAAGATTTTTACATTATTCAAATGTTCTATAGAAAATCCACATATGCTATAGGTCGCAGGTCAAACATCAGGATCTGATGAAGCATTTATGTTTAATGCTTTTGTGCCACAATTTTGTTTCATGTTTTTTATCGAATCCCGCACTTCTAGTATAAGCAAAAGCGATTATTTCTTTGTTTCAAATGGAATCCATTCTTTGGCATAGTCTTGAGTACGTGAGAGTTACAGAGAGCTGCGTTCTTGTTTTCAGGTCCACTTGACCTGACAAGCCATCATGTTTTCATCCAAACAGAGACGTCCATCTTTAACACGTTAATCCCGTAATCACTTTCTCTCTTTCTCTCCCTTTTCCTCTCCCCCTCGCTCTTATCTCTAGTGTCACAGAGATCCAGGGGAAATAAAAGGTTATCTTAACCCGCTGTCAGATAGCAGTGTGTCACAGAGCTCAGCGAAACCTTCAGGCAACCATAATAAACAAAGGAAGAAAGGTCTTCAGCAAACCTCCGTTAGACACTCGTCAATCCCCCAAACAGCATCAACGGCTCATCTGGGACTCTAAAACTCCCCTGTTTCTCCTAGACTTGTGTTTTGGGAGCCCACGAGAGAGGATGGGGAGTATTGGCGTGAGATGGAGAAAAATATTTGTGAGTTGGGATGGGCTTTGGGGGGATGCAGAAGTCTTAACGGTTGACAGATGACGTCCGCGGGGAATCTTTACTGTGTCGGCCTTGAGAGAGAATTGGAGAAATTGGAGAATGAGGGAATGAGACGTAGGGCGAGAGACTGATTGTTATTCGACTTAGCAATGCAGGGATTTCTCTGCTTAATATTAGGCCTCGGGAGCCACATCTGCCGTAGAGCAAGAAAAGAAGAAAGACGAGAGCTGAGTTTCCCGTTTATTAGCAGTCGTGCTCAGACATGCAAGGTTTGTGCTTGTGTCCTGATCGACAGGAAGGTCAGTCTGAGAGCCAGAGGGAGAGTCTGTCTGAGAAGTCCTGTTTGTGTGTGTGAAGTTATCTGGGTTGAGTTGCATGTGCGTGTGTGTGTACTTGTTTATGTGGATCACCAGGTTTATTTTTATAATGAAATGGGTATGACAATGTTAAGGTGGTTTATAAGGACATGCTTTTGACATTCAAAATTTAACACAGCAATATAGCAGTTTTAGCCAGTGCTGAGTAATTAATGTTCATTTTATGAAACATAATAATAATAAACAATAAACGGACAACTTTAAAACTACTCTATCATTTTTTTTTTATTATGTTTTATTTTATTTGTGTGCTTATGGATAACTTTAAGTAAATGTGTGTTGACCTAAAAAGGTAATCTAAATGTAAAAAAAACCAAAAAAAAACCAGTATTAAATGTAAAGCATTAAACACTACTAATAACTGAAACAAACACTCATGTTGGTATTGGTGGTTTACAAGGACTCTCCATAGCCGTAATTAAAACGTAAATCAAAACTTATGTGGCCCTACGCCACTCCTACCCTCTCAACCAATCCTCACAGGAAAACTGTGGCAAAATGTGAATATAATAAGACTCTTTTAAGCGTTTTGAATTATCAGCTTAATAGAGTAGGTCATACACATGTCATTATACAAATTTCTGTTCTTGTAAACCACCAAAACCAGCACACAAACACACATACACACACTACTTTTTTGAGTAGGGGCTAAAAATCTTAAATTACATTATAAGCAAGACTGTGGGTTTGCATGAACTGTACATGTGCAACAAATGTTTAGACGCCGCATGAGACAATTGCTAGACTAGCTTGCAGAATTTGAGAATGTCATAGTGAATTAATGAGTAGAAACACTGACAGAGTGATAGACACACATGTAAATACAATCTGGCACGCATTAAACGAAAGCACGATCATGCACACAAAAGCCCCCTGTTAGCATATTAGTAGTCTCGCTTAACAAGACTTTTGACTCGCGGCCACAAAGTTTGGTCTATTTTGTAGATTATTCTGGGAAATCTGAATAATTATAAGCTTGTGTAATAAGCATCTATTTTTTTTATTAGTAATTTAACTAAATTGGTTATCAGTAGGATTAACAAATGCTTTCAGCGTGTTTTATCTGTTAACATTAGATTAACTTAACTTTAACACATAATTTACACCTTAATATAAATATAAAAATAAAACAAACACCAAAAAAATAATAAGAAGAATTTTTCTAATCCCGTAACTACACTCTGAAAACACTGGGTTGTTTTAATCCATTTGTGGGGTTAGATGTTAATTGAATTTAAACCCAGTGATTAGTCCATATTTGACCCAAAATTGAGTTAAAACAAGCCAGCATTTTTGAGTGTAATAATATCAAATGCGACCTTGTTTTAAAATGTTACCACGTGTGCATGTATCTGAACAAAATTAACAGAATGGATATTAGTGCATGTCATACCTCAGTATTAGCAGAAATGTGAGGCTTCCAAATATTTGAGTATCTCTCCATTAATTGAAACCACAAACTTTCCCAAATCCAGTGATTTATTATTTCATCACCCGCGCTCATCGTAATAACATAATGTCACTTGGCGCCAATGTTGCTTTCATTCTGTGTTTTATTAAACTCCCACATCAACTGTTGTCACTTCTGTTCTCGCTAACCATGTTTCACATTATTTCTCAAACTACAGACAAAAAAGAAGAAAGCCTAACACTTAACAGCTGTATGTCAGATTGTGTTTCCGTCTCTTTTCCACCTGCTTTCCCTCTTTTTCACCTTCTTGCTCGGTGAGATTTCAACACCCATTAAACCCTGGATGGTACCTGCTAGCTTCACACATGGACGTGCCCTGGGCTCCACTAGTTTACATGCTGTTGGTTGTTTAGCTGCTCACACTGAGATGCTGGTGTTAAAAGTGGATGCCAGAAGGACATGCTTGGGTGACTTTCTTGGGAAAGGGGAATTTTTGTCGGTATCTCTTGTGCTCACAGTCAATAGAGGAAAGAGAGAACAGATGTTAGCAGCCGCTGCTTTAAATAAAAACACATCTCTGTTGTCTTTCAGGATAAAGACTGTGGAGAAGGAAGATCTGCGAGTGTTGTGGAGTGAACAGAAGGGCGCCATAGAGAGGTACAACCTTAAATATTTTAAAATAAAAATAAGACAAGCACACACACACACACACACACAAAAATGGCTCACCACTATTGTTTTTTGAATATCCAGCATATCTGCCATAACAAAAGTCTGCGAAAAAAAATATTGCAGTATGAAATCTGTAAATTTAGACACTGTATTTTAAATTAAATGTACTGTACAATAGAAGTAGACATTTCATTTAATTGAATGAATGAATGAATGAATGAATGAATGAATGAATGAATGAATTGGTTAATTAATCAATGAATGAATGGACATCTCATAAGTCCATTGTGCTAAAGCGTTTATGTTACTGTTAAGCATATACCAATACATTTTTCACATGATTTTCAAAATCAGAACTTATATATCATTTTTTTTAAAGTGCTGTTTAATGGAAAGAATAGGTTTTCAACGTATTTTTAAACAGAATAGTTTTAATAACTAATTTCTAACAACTAATTTATTTTTGTCTTTAATTATTACAGTACATAATATTTCACTAGGTTGAAGTACAATTTCAATGCTTAATTAGGTTAATTAGGCTAACTAGGCAAGTTAGGTTAATTAGGAAAGTAGTAATTTAAAGTAGGCTAATATTGGCCTTAAAGGGGTGGTCCACTACGATATCATATTTTAAACTTTAGTTGATGTGTAATGTAGCTATGTGAACATAAACAACATCTCCGAATGTAATATGCTCAAAGTTCAATGCAAAGGGAGACATTGGCTTTTACAGAGTTAGCTTAGCAAAGCCTGCATCGAACGAATTTGGGGACTACAAAAAATACATCCGGGTTAGTGAGATCACAAACGCTTCAGGTTATGCGCATTCACACACCCTGCTCAGCAAAGGGGCGTGGCCAGAGGTGCTGTAATGTTAGAGCAGTGAAAGCTAAAATGCCCTAAACGCTGCTATTTCCACAGAGCATGTTCTGTTTCTGTATTTGGGCTTCCAAAGGACACGACACAAAGACATAAGTGCTTACAGTTTAATTTTAATTATGTTCCAGAGAATTATATAAAAAAGATATAACGCTAGCATTTCACAAAGGAGAACTTCCAGAATCTCTCCCAGTTCAGTGCTGGATTCGGTTAAAACTCCTCCAACAGACGAAGCTGTGGACTGTGAGCCACAACCTGTAAGTATTTTTATTTGTTAAAATTGATCAACTACAGGCACAGTTTCTAGTGTTAAAGAGGACATAAACAAGGATGTAAACAACGGGAAATGCTGTTTGGCACCGCTAACAATTTAGCTACAAATTCATATTTATCAAACCGCTGTAAACACACACAATCTTCAGCAGCGCGTGCAGTGTCTCTCTATGCTGCTGCTTTCCGAGCGTTCTACATCTCAAATAACAAACTCGCAAAAGATATGAGAACGTTTTTATATTACTTACACATGCTTATTCCGGGGCCTCACGGTGGCGCAGTGGGTAGCACAATCGCCTCACAGCAAGAAGGTCACTGGTTCGAGCCTCGGCTGGGTCAGTTGGCATTTCTGTGTGGAGTTTGCATGTTCTCCCCGTGTTGGCGTGGGTTTCCTCCGGGTGCTCCGGTTTCCCCCACAGTCCAAAGACATGTGCTATAGGTGAATTGGGTAAGCTAAATTGTCCGTAGTGTATGAGTGTGTATGGGTGTTTCCCAGTGATGGGTTGCGGCTGGAATGGCATCCGCTGCGTAAAACATATGCTGGATAAGTTGGCGGTTCATTCCGCTGTGGCGACCCCAGATTAATAAAGGGACTAAGCCGAAAAGAAAATGAATGAATGAATGCTTATTCTGAATATATGTGAAAGACACTTGTCAGATTTTATTTTAAAGAGCAGGCGTGAGGTTCAGCTGTGTGCTCTTCATTTTCTGTCTGATTCAGGCAGCTAACGCTGCTAACAGCTGCTCTGAGCCTCTGACTGGACTGTTTACACAGCTTGACGTGGAGCCAATCCGCGAATCACAGCACATTATGTTAGCGGACCAATCAGAGCCTCTTGAGGGCGGGCCTTTCAGAGGAACTAGGAAATATGACAGTCATTTGCATGTTAGCTGAGTAGCTGTATATAATAAATAAATATAATAAATATATATGAAAAATAAATATAATAAAGATATATGAAAAAATTACATGATTTTCTACAAGTGAAGCATGAGCACACATTGCTTTGCATCTTATAATCACAGCAAAGCCTTAAAAATACACTGTGGACCAGCCCTTTAAGTATTTCGGTCATGAAAATCTATTGGGCACAGAGACTGATAAGTCGTATTCAATCTGCTTTTAACTAAATGGCGCGGGTGATTGGTTGCATCACCAGACAATGAGCTTGTTCTTGCTCTGCACCAGTAATCAAAGCAGCAGAAGCAAAACACAATCCAACTGTATGCCACCAAGACCTAATGCATCAACATCGCCACATTTATAATCATTACTAAATCTCTTTTCATTTTTCATCACATAACTACGTGTTAAAAATTGGTTTAGGGGTAGATTCAGATTTAGTAAATAGTTCTTAACAACCCTCAATTTATTGTAACATGCAATAAGTCTGTACAGTATGTAGTTTGTTTATGCAAAACAGGACTATAAAATACCACATCTAAGGCAAACTTGAATTGAATGTAAATACAATGAGTAAACCATCATGAATAAAATGTATCTGTGCATAGAAAAACAATAGCTTCTCAGATGCACAAATACTGAACTCACTTGAACAAGAAAGTTATAAATAGAAACACGTCAGGCCTCTTTGGTCACATTTTGTCTGTTTCGACTGATGTCATGGCGTACTAAACTGCATAGCCATGAACTATTGTGTGTTTGCTTGACAATGTGTTTGTCGATGTAGAAGTGTGGTGTGTGTGTCAGAGACAGGGTTTGCTAGTGTCTGCCAGTCATCTGCGTGTGTCTCAGTGGATTGATGCTCTTTCCTGCATGTGGTTTGGATTGTGTTTTGTGCTGTTTGTCACGATTGCTCACCAGTCTGAGGAGAGATGGAGAGATGACAACACGATGATAAAACAAGGCTGAAAAGAGCTTCCAATGAGGGCAAAGAGACCTCGGATGTGAAGAAACACTGTCAAATTCCAAAAATACCATTTTCCAGTGCAAGCATAAATCATGTTTAAAACATGTCATTATTTGGACCAGTTGTATGGGAAGTTAAATCTCCTTTTACACACCACAAGGCTGTTTATTTTCGTTTATTATTTGAAAAGAAGAGTCTATGAATGGTTACAAATCATCTTTTGCCTCTTTTTAACCTCCTTTTTTGCACTTCATAATTTTAAATATGTATTATTATATTATATTATGTTATATTATATTATATTATTCATTCATTCATTTTCTTTTCGGCTTAGTCCCTTTATTAATCTGGGGTCGCCACAGCGGAATGAACCGCCAACTTATCCAGCATATGTTTTACGCAGTGGATGCCCTTCCAGCTGCAACCCATCACTGGGAAACATCCACACACACTCATTCACACACATACACTACGGACAATTTAGCCTACCCAATTTACCTATACCACATGTTTTTGGACTTGTGGGGGAAACCGGAGCACCCGGAGGAAACCCACGCGAACACGGGGAGAACATGCAAACTCCACACAGAAACGCCAACTGACCCAGCCGAGGCTCGAACCAGCGACCTTCTTGCTGTGAGGCGAGCGTGCTACCCACTGCGCCACCGTGACGCCCTATATTATATTATATTATATTATATTATATTTTATTATATTATATTATTATTTATATATTATATATATTTGAAATAAACATTATAACATCTTGACTAAGTTTAGATAATTTTACAACATGCTAATATTCAAGCCAAACCCAACCACCTGCCCATATGAAGGTTTCTTTAGAATTTGACATTGTATTTAAAAAATGATAATTGACATCATGAAAACCCACACCATAGCCCTTCAAACTGTATAACCATAAAAAGAAGATTGAGTCCTCAGATAAATTGTATTTATGTACTATTTTATACATGTTTTTTACTTCTTTTAATCCCTTCAAATAAAAGTAAAAGAATGTATGTCTTATTATGCATGTCCAATAGACATGTTTTTTTTTTTTCTTTCAGTTGCTACATAATTTTTTGAGGCCTTAAAAGGGATAGTTCACAAAAAAATTAATATTCTGTCATTTACTCACCCTTTACTTGTTCAAAACCTATTTGCATTGTTTTCTTCTTTTGAACACAAAAGATAAAATTTTAAAAACTGGTAGCTGGCACCCATTAGCCTCTTCTATCATTCTGAATTGGTATGTTGCAGAACTGTTCAATGCAAAATGAAACCTTTTGACTGGACCGGACTGACACAGAATGGAACGGTTAAGCAAACAGAACCTTTCAGCCTGATAGTGGAAAGCAGCTATTGACTTCCATAGTATTTTTTTTTCTACTATGGAAATTGATGGGTGTCAGCAGCCATCTTTTTTCAAAATATTTTCTTTTGTGTTCAACAGAAGAAAGAAAAAAAAGGTTTAAAACCACACGAGGGGGAATAAATGATGAGGTAGTTTTTAACGTTAGGTGAACTATCCCTTTAAACTGAAAACAAAGCTAATGTGTTTTGTGTGCCATCAACTCCAAAATGAAAGTGCAGTGCTGTTCTTCCACAGGGAAATCATGTCCATGAGCAGAACTTTTTCATTTCGGTGAATGGGTCGCAACACAGTGACAGTTTTCTAATATGAACATTATATTTGTATGGAACCGAAAAAATTGCCTGCTCACATAGTGTGTGTGAGTCTGCCAATATATTGTGCGCACTTGAACTAGAAACATATCTCTGGAAGCAACTCTTCTTTTACTGGAGCAAAAAAAAAAGACTTTGTATGATGCCCCCCTTTACACCACATGTAACTTGGGAATTTGCCCAATTGCCCATATGGTTAATCCGTTTACGGCTCATACAATATATTGTTTTATCTCCTGGAGTTAATATTCAATTTCCTGAAGGTTTATTGCCTCCTTTCATGGTTTTTGGCTCCACTTTGCACGTTATTTGTAGAAAGTGCCTAGTACTGCAAAAGAAGGATGAAGGACAGCAGACAGAAATAAGAGAAAGGTAAAAGAGGACCTTTTAGCTCAGAAAAATGGCACACATGAGCATGATGTTCTGAGTTTGGAGATCTTATACCCTCCCCCTCTTCTCCATGCATCACAGCTCTGTTCAGACGGAGTGATATTGTATAGATATTAAATTCTGTAATGTGTCAAAAGGCTTAAGTTGCGTGTGAAGCTCTGTGGTGGCAGATGGAAGCACTTCCCACTCATAAGGCTTCGGGTTTCAGATCTACACACACACACACACTTCACATCTCGATTTTCAAAGCTCCTTTAATTTTCACCATCCCAAAGGAGCCACGATATCTGCAAAGTAGACTCATATGTCACAGGCGCTAATGATTTATTCTGATGACAGATATCAGACCGAATCTATTTTAAATCCATAGCCTGTCATCTTTATCCACGGTTCTCACTCTTTCATACACAAAAAGTGTAGAAAAGTGACTCCTCTTTTTCGTAACGCCCACAGAGAAGCTCATGTGCTTCCCACATTGCTTTCATTTCGTATTTCACTTTATAGTGAACATATGTTAAGCTTCAGCATTTCATTTATTGTTTAGGCATTCCAAAGCAGCCAGTGTGTACTTTAGGGGAAAATGTTTTATCCACGAGATTCAGCCATTAAAAAAAAAAGAAGAAAAAAATCCACAGATGTGAGCGTGCCTGTGGGACGGTGCTTATCTTTTGTCTGAATTAAGGACTGCAGCTCAGATCTAAGGCTATACCACCTTTTGTTTTGTTTTTTCTGCCTGGTTCCTCTTAAAGGGCCTGAAGAGATCTTCTGTCTTTTGGAAGAAACCGTTTGAACTGTTCCTCATGGAAATTGTGGCATTATCACACTTTTTCCTTAAGTGTCTTCCCCAGTGTGGGGGAGAGGAGGCTGGAGGCTTAGGGATAAGATGATTGCTGTGTTTGGAAATTTCCTACATTGTCCTACAGGGAATGGAGGATAGATAAAGAGAGATAAAGGGAGAGTAGAAATGTGACCATTTCTCCTGGAAGTCCCTGTTCATGTGTTTATATATATATATATGTGTGTGTGTGTGTGTGTGTGTGTGTGTGTGTGTGTGTGTGAGAAAAGGAATCCCTTCCTTATCTGTGTGCGTATTTCTTTCATTATCTGTGGGCATATTCAAAATGTATAACCATGCACTACCTGAGGCCACTGTTTCATGGCTTGCACAGTTCTAAGTCTTGACTTGTTTTGCAACATCGCCACCTACCAAATTGGATGCCAGAAAATCAAAATAGAGTAACCATTTATTTAACATGTTTCTTTAAATAAGTTGACCAAAATAACAATGAAACACCAAGTTCTGAGATGCTTCAATTACTACTTTTAATGAAGCTACTTTTGGTGGAGTAAAAATAAAATTACAAAGTAATTATCTATATTTCACTTAAATGCATGTTCCTAAAAATTACCTTGTCGTAAACCGAATTGTCACCTAAATCATTTGTATTATATTTTGTAATTACAATCATACATTTTTTTGCATTAAATTGATCAAAAGCTATTTTTATTTTCAAAAATATTATAATGGAAAATATATCTATTTGATATGTTTTACTTTCTATTCATTGAAGAGTCATGAAAAGTACTGGTTGTCACAAAGTATTAAGCAGCATCATTAACAATATTAAGTAGGTTCCTTAATAAGCAAACCAGCATAATGATTTCTGAAGGATCATGTGACACTGAAGATTTAATAGCTGATGAAGAATAATTGCTGATGAAAGATCAGCTGTCAACAGAAATAAATTATATATATATAGTCCAAAGATATGCGGTATAGATGAATTAAATAAACTAAATTGGCTGAAGGGCGACACAGTTGCTCAGTGGTTAGCACTGTCGCCTCACAGCAAGAAGGTCGCTGGTTTGAGTCCCGGCTGGGCCAGTTGGCATTTCTTTGTGGAGTTTGCATGTTCTCCCTGTGTTCGCATGGGTTTCCTCCGGGTGCTCCGGTTTCCCCCACAGTCCAAAAACATGCGCTATAGGTGAATTGAATAAACTAAATTGGTCGTAGTGTATAAGTGTGAACGTGTGAGTATATGGGTGTTTCCCAGTGATGGGTTGCAGCTGGAAAGGCATTCGCTGTGTAAAACATATGCTGGATAAGTTGGCGGTTCATTCCGCTGAACCACCTCTGATGAATAAAGAGACTAAGCCGAAGGAAAATGAATAAATGAATGACCCTGAACTTTTAAACAGTTGTTTATTTAATTTGATATTAAAACATATGAATAAAAATGATTTCCATTTAACCCCATATTCAATTCAATTCATCTTTATTTCTATAGCGCTTTTACAATGTAGATTGTGTCAAAGCAGCTTAACATAGAAGTTCTAGTAAATTGTACATATATATGATTATTATTTATGCTTATTTTATTTCTGGTGTATACTAATGCTAAAATGTGTAGTTAAAAGCACACTATGTAATTTTCACTGCTAGAGGGTGCATGTTCACAACAAACAAAGGCGTAGTTTGATGAGTGTGGAATCATAGGAGTTGTAGTTTTCATGACATCCTACAGGACTACAGGACTGCAGAAATCATGTTCATGGATGAACTAAAGTATTCAATACTTATTATCATGGTAGCATTGAGACCGCTGATGCAATTGCTGATGAGAGACGAGCACAACACGACACAAAAGCATTGGAGCTTTTATTATGCCATAGTTGACCGCTTCCGGTTCTTCTAGTTTTGATCTCGTGCGGAATAAGCAGCTCTGCCTTAAACATACAAAATACATTTTAGGGTTCTGCTATAATGCTGCTCTGTGCAATCTAATGAAATGAACAACATATTTCCCTGTTTTCTATAAAACCAAACCAGAGATCAAGGGTGTGTGATGTCATTAGCATGGCATTGTTTGAACATTCTTTAAACATTTGGGATAACGTAAATACACAAGTCAACAAAACATATAAGGCTGTTCTAGTGGTTTTTATATATTTTAATGAAACAAATCTTACCTATTGTGCATCACAACTGTATGCTGGTTATTTCAGCATGGTAAGATGTACTATATGTTGGTGGTGGGCATTGACAGGCATTAGAACAAAGCTATTTATATTGTGTTCGTGCAGATATCTAGCATTTTAATGTGGGTGTAATTGGTTACGTGCGTCATGAGTCTATCCTTGTGCTCACTGTTTCCCCTGAAGGTTGGCCCAAGACCTGAGGGAGAAGCAGGAGAGCTGGTTGTCATCTCAACAGCGATGCCAGTCCATGCAGGAGCAGCTGTTGGTGTGGCAGCAGAAAGAGGAGGCGGCGACCCAGAGACTGGAATGGGCTGAGGGCGAGATCAAGGACCTGAGAGAAGCCCGATGCACTTTGCAGCAGCAGAGGTCTGGTAGACAAACACACAGCAGGAGATGCAGTAATCCGCTTGTTGAGTCTGACGTCAGGCGTCATAGTTTCCAGGTCAAAAGATGCCAAAATTGAACAACAAATGGTATTAATAATACACACTGTAAAGTGTGCTTTAATACTATTGAAAACCATGGCAGTAATGTTTATATAGATGCCTCAGATTGACAAAAGAGTGGTTCATCTTTTATAAAATGTGAAAATATTGGTGTCAGTTGTGTTCAGAGACTGTAGTTTAACACCATGATTCTGTAAAATATTAACTTTAATGTGTAATATGAGTTTAAGAGTTATAAGAGTTTTCTGACTTTAAATGAATAGAGGCTTGGACTTGGAGACCTCACAACTTAAGAAGTGACAAGTGGATAAACACTGTCAGGGTTTCCCAATATTCTGGAAAAGCTAGAAATACTGGGAAATTACTCATATATTTTCCAGTCCTGGTAAACAAATGGAAAATGACAGAAAACACAGAGTGTACTGAAAATTGTGTAATTTTTTTAAATGTCATTGAGTGCATTAATTCAATATGCTAAATGATTCTCTGATATGGACATAGTATGTGGCTTGGTGCATGGGTGAAATACATAGATGAGCAGCAATCATACTTCAGTACAGAGTTTATTGAGCTCCCTTAACTCAAGAAAATTCACAGTAAATGCTGAGTGTTATGACACAATGCATAAACGCACATTTAAACTTACTTTCAGCAGAGTCTAAATGCATCTGTTGCCTCATTACAATTATAAGCAGAAAATCTCACAATATATATGTTAAACTAACAAAAGATACAGCTAAATGCCTATTCAGAGGTTGCTGAATAAATTTATAATCCATCTTTCACTTTCTGATGATGAGCCGTGATGAGATGAGATGCTCCATGCCTGGCTGCATTACCCGAGAGCTCTATAATGCCGGTCTTTCCAATTGGCCTGTATTTCACTGGAATTTTACACTCAAAGGATTTACATGAGAACAATGAAACAATGGTGTTTAAGGCTCATGGTGTGTCTTTCCATCTACTGAACTCTAATTATTCAGCGTGTTCATGTCTAGGTATATACAGATTTTCATTCTATGGCACCATTAAATGTTTTTGTTTGTTAAAGAATAGTTGCTCTGAAACAATAACGACAGTAGCAGAAAGAGCTTTATTCATGGGCATTGAGTTTTGAAACAATATTTAGGTTGTTTAATGTTGCTGTAATGCTGTCTTGTTTTTGTGCTAAAATTACGTGCTTGGTGTTAGCAAACATTGACTTTTAAACATGATAAAATTAATACAACCTTTTCACATGGATGAGTTTCTCAGCAGGTAAATTCATCAAAGTTGGGTAAATTTAAAGCACAGTGAATGGGAGAGTACCATTTATTTATTTATTTATTTATTTAATTAATTATTTATTTATTTATTGTGCATTCCAATTTGCACACATAACAAAAGAAAACACCACGATAGTGTTTTCATGATTTTAGAAAAAGGAAAAAAAAATCATGAACAAATGCCAAAAATCATAAATGTTTGAATTGTTAAGGAGCCCCTATTATGGGTTTTTAAAAAAATGACCTTCCCTGCAGTAACACAGCTCTAAGTGAATGAAAACATCCAGCTGAGGTTTAAATCTGAAAGTGCACTGTGTTTAAAACTATTGATTCTTAAATGAAAGAGTCAACTCAGAGTCTGATAAAGGATTCGTTTTGTGTTCAGATCTTTTGTCTGCACCCATTGACGTCGAAAACATGAAAATATGACATGAACGCACCCTTCCCTTCAAACACTAGCGGAGTGCAGGGAATCATGGGGTTCCACGTTGAAAGCACGATGCGTTTAAATGCTTTTCTGAGATCGTGATTCCCTGCCGTTTGTTGTTGCTATGGCCACCATCAGCTGTTTCTACACACGTGTGGCATGGTCAATTTTCTAATTATTTCAACTTTTGCCACTTTGTGGATTAATACTGAATGTGTGTCGTTGTTATTACTTGGGGTTGTGGTTAAGAATAGAGCAATATGCTGGTGTTTAACTGCATTGCTTTAATGCACTTCTGCATTAGCCTCACACAAATACTATGTACTCTTGCTTCTTCATAACCGTGGTGGGCGTTGAGCGCAGTCGACCAATCACAGCAGACTGGCTCATCAGACCAATCAGTGCAGATCAACCTCACGCAAAAGAGGGATTTGGGAACAAATGAATCACTGAACAAATCATATGGGAGTCCTTGGGATAATTAGGTAAAAATAAATGCATATTATAAGACATTATAAGACAATAAAATTGTTTTTTGACCTTGCGTGCATATCAGCCTGTTGTTGGAGACCCCAAAACTAAAATATGACCTTTTATAATGCATAATAGGGGCTCTTTAAAGAAAATTGTTCAATGACAGAGCGTTTTGAATGTGTGGTTTGAAAGAATGATTCTAATAACTAAGATCGTTATTTGCTGTGGGAACCCTGACTGCGCTGCTTGCTACACACTGTAAATACTGTACATTATCATTCAGACACAATACACAAGCATTATTCTTTTCCTCTGTTACATCTCTCTGTCTCACCTGTTCCTCTAGATTATCTATCAGCACGTTGTGACCTGTTGAATATGACTCCCTGTTTGTGAACCTATTTCCTCTCTCTCTGTCTTCATTTACAATAGTAAAACAAATCAACAAAACCTATTATACAGAAGCTGTGCTCCAACTAAAGATGTGTGTTCTTGGGAATATTTCCAAGATTAAAGGCTGTTCTGAAACTCTTGATGTGAAGCAGAATAAGGGATGGTTTACGCAGATGCTTTTCTGTGTTTTAAATGAGAGACGAAGAGACTAACATTAACTAAGTATGAATACTCTTGTAAAGCATTTATTAATCATAGTTCATCATTAACTAATGCATTGATAATATCCACAGTTGTTCTTGTTAACATTAGTTAATGTTAACATGAACTAACCTTATTTAACTTAAATAACATTAACAAAGCTGAAATAATGCTATAATAAATGTATTACTAACTGTTTGTTCATGTTAATGCAGTAAATACATTAACTAACATTAACTAATAGAACATTGTTTAAAATAAGTGGTAACACTTTAAAATAGAGTGGTATTTTAGCATATTTACAACACTGTCATACAAGACACTGTAAAAGAAACAGACAAACTGACAACAGACAAACAGACAACAGACAAAGACAGGGACTGTTTAAAAAAAAAAAAAAAAGATGTACACGGTAGAAAGTGAAGTCAAGCATGGCCTTTGTTGTTTTGTGCTGATGACATCATTTGGACCAAGTGTCTCCACAGTAATATTCATGAGCTGAATCCATGGCATGAGGTCAAACTCCCACAAATCCCACCATCATGACATTTTTATGGGATCAAGCCATTTTGAAAATATATATTTTTTTACCAATTTCTCAGTGAACCTACACTCAAAAAAAAGATTTTTGCTGCTTGTTCAAACTACTTATTTAAAATGAGCTGAATCAATGCAATTATTGAGTTTTTTTGGGGGGACAACTTAATTATTTCATGTTCAATCAGCTTAAATTTGTAAAAACAATAAGATAACTTAATCGATTTGTGTTGAGACAACATGAAGGAACTGTGTGGAACCCAGTATTTTTTTTACAGTGTAGACAATACATGTTGGTGCATTTAAACAAAACAAATATTATTGAACTGTTCCATTAATTAAAATAAGAGTGTGGTCACCTAACATATTTAGGAACAAAAAGATAAATCATTTAAATTTGAATAAGAAAATTATTTAAATTATTGAATTATTTAATTATTATTAGATTATCTATCTATCTATCTGTCTGTCTGTCTGTCTGTCTGTCTGTCTGTCTGTCTGTCTGTCT